>VZRR01012109.1:306407-338204 GCA_013398015.1 Oreocharis arfaki
CGCCGGGCGGGCCCGCGGCCGAGCCGGGCAGGGCCGCGGGGGCGGCCCGGGACCGCCCGGTCACCGCTCCGAGCCCCGGTGGCACCGGGCCCGCCGTGCTGGGGAGCCCCTGCCAACACCGGCGCTTTTTTTTTTTCTTCTTTCTTTCTTTTTCCTGGCGCAGATCTCAAAGAATTTCCCCTTCTCTAATTTTGCTGCAGGAAGGGAAAGTACATTTCGGCGAGATGTTTTAGCAGCGTCTGCCAAGCAGTTTCATATCCCTGTGGCATCTGGCCGTGGGCTCTGGGGAAGGGTGCGAAGGACAGCCCTGTGTGGTGGTCATCGGTCCACCGGGAAGGTGTGCCGGACACGGCGCTGTGTCCCAGGAGAGGCCTCTGGGTACAACACTGTCGCAGTGGAGGCGGACACGACATACGCTAATTCTAATATAAAGTGCAGGCAAAAAGCGTTTATTCCAAAAGCCAGTGTCATGTATATACACTTTTGTATGTTTACCATTCGTGTTAATTGTCTATTGGTTGCTTAACTACTACAGTAGATTCATTGGCTATTTTAACTACACCATACTATTATTAGTTATCTACAACATAGACATCCCAAGAATCCAAACAGAAGCCAGCTGCAGCCTTGTTGCTGTTTACTCCCTCTATTGTTTTGAATTTCNCTTTGTTGTTTTGTATTTCTTGCTTCTCTTGCTTAAGTTTCTGACGGGTAGACACAGATTGTGCTGAGATCAATGTCAGATTCCGACTCAGACAGGCTTGCTGACCTGCTGTTAATCTCCACACAACGCACCTTTAACTGCCCAGGGACGTGGTGGAGTCACCATCCCTGGGAGCATTCAAGAAATGACTGGATGTGGCACTTAGTGCCATGGTCCAGTGGACAAGGTAGTGACCAGTCAGAGGTTGGACTCAATGACCTCGGGCATTTTTTCCAACCTAGCTGATTCTGTGATTTTAAGCGCAGAAAGAGAGGTTTCCATAGGAGAACAGGTGTTTTTATAAATGTCTTCTATGTGGCATTTGATGGCATCTCGATTTAGCTAGTGGGTGCATCGATGAAGTCATCAGCTGTCCCGCTGTGCAGCTCTTTGACCTCACCTTTTGCCCTAGAAGCAGCACTTTGTTCTCCCGTGAGCTGCCTGGCAGATCCAAGGATCCCTTGAACAGCGGTGCCCCAGGGTCTGGGCACTACTCAGTGTCGTATGTGGATAACTACATGACAGTTACATTTATTTTATAAAACTTAGCTAACAGCCCTGCTGTTTTCAGGCATTTTACTGTGCTGAGAATCGGGGTGGTACATCTCATCACTGCTTTTCAGTGCAGAGCAAAAGGAGGTTTTGTCCTGATGAAGTTAACCTGGAGCCCACTGGACCATTAGTGATCCAGGCCTCTTTTGTTTAAAACCTGCCCTTACCATAAAGGCAAGTTCTAAAGTTATTATATCACCTGCATTTTGAAAAGACACAGTTACCTTTTGTATTTAACTAAAAAATTGTACTTCTGAGTATAAAACAGGTTACTAGATCAGTGTGAAAGGAAGTGGATGTGGTATTAATAGATTGGTGTTAGCCACTGTAATACGTGCTTGCAGCAGTGCTCAGAGGGGAACTAAGAATTGCTGTTCTCATCGTGAAGACTTAGACTGCTAATAAATAAATGTATGTCACGACACATTTTAAAATGTCATTTCTGACAGGTACTTGCACAGGTGTTCTGGAGGTGGGGATTTTCCTTTAGCTGCTCCTTTCCGTCTGAAATGCTGCCATCTTTTCTTCAACAGCAACAAAGATTACCTCACAAATCCTGCCTGCATGCTAAGTAATATTTCTTGTTTTCACTGGGGACAGAGAGGGAGAAATATGTCTTCTAACAAACATTTACATCTGTTTGTGTTCCCTGGTTAATCCCGCCAAGTTAGACCATGGAATCACGGAATGACCCAGGCTGGAAGGGACCTTGAAAGCTCGTGTGGTCCAACCTTTCCTGGGAAAGGGAGCCTAGGTGAAACCATCTAGTGCCCTGTTCAGTTGTATCCTGAAAACTGCCAGGGAAGGGGGACTCTACCACATCCCTGGGCAGGTTGTTCGAGTAAATAACTGCTCTTACTGCAAAAAAAAAATAGTCTTTTATGTTGAGATGGAAGATGGAGAGCCCATTACCAGAAGAGGCTGATTTGTTCTCTCAGTGTCATAAAGCCTGGATTTTCTAGAGGATTTGTCTCAGAGAACAATGCTGTTGTGTGCCACAGGCAGCTGCTGGCTCAGTTTAGTTCACCTCCCAACACGTCTAAAAGAAGTGTTTAGACCCAGCCTTAGTTCCCTAAGGGAAAGTCAGTACAGCTGGAGAAAACCCTTCTAGAATGAATTCTTGAGGAACTACTGTTTAGCCTTTGAAAGCAAATGGAATTTGAGTGAGAACATTAATTGCCCCAGACTGGAAGCCTGGAAGCAAAAGCTTGGAAGTCTCTTACATCACTCTGAATTTGCTTTGAGTTTATGATGTATCCCAAAACACTAATTACTGTCATCAGAGCTGATCCAGTTCATTTATTTTGCCACAAGATATCTGTTTCTTATACAAGCTACCAGATAATACCTAAAAAGTACTACAGAAAATGAATGTCTTGAAACCTGTGGACATCAGGTCAAACCCATAAACTACTTGGATTTTCCAATAGCATTGTGATAAGTTTTCTAAGATTACCTTACTTAGGCAGATCTTTTCCCATGCTCCAGTTTTTTCTGGAAAAAATGAGACCAATCTTAAGGCTCTAAAATACATATTTTAATGTATTTTCTTAAAATGTTAGTGTATTTACACAAATTTCTCATTAAAAAAATATTCTGTACTTGCCTATTTTTAAACAGATAGTTAAAAAAAAAATCATCCAGATGACTACATCACACAAATATGAAAGAACATTCATTGTAGATGTGAGCAATTAAAAAAATACAGCACAGAAACACATACCATTGCATTAACAGTAAGTGAGTGCACATTTTTAAGTTGCTAGCTCCCACAAACAGTTCTTCCCATAGAATTTGCTTAGTCTGTGTCAGTAACTTCTACCCACTTCTATATTGGAGTTCCCGTTTCTTTTTTCTTAACAAAAATCCACCCCCCCCCCTTTTCCTGATACAGAGGTTGCAATAAAATGCATTACAGTAGTATTTCATTTACAAAACAAATGACATAAAAACTTGTTTCTTAACCCATTGGATTGTATTTCACTAAAACAATGTCCTTTCATGGAGATGCGAGAGAGATTCCAAGAGCTGCCTAGATGTGGAAAACGATGTCAAAGCAATCCTGCCTGGAAAGGTGGACTTGAATTGCTGCATGATGTTGTGCAGATTCCCCTTTGGAAGGATCTCATCTTCAGATTTGGTAATTAGGATAGCATGTGAAACATTTTATTTAGTCAAAATAAATACAAATAAATTAAAAACAGATTATGGGAGGAAATTATTCTCTTGTCGATATTGCTTGGAGGAAGGCTGAGAAGTGAAGCTTGTGGCAATATCTAGATTACGCATGAATGGCAGATGCTTTAAGTTCAGTAGTACTCTCTGAACAAGGAGACAACAGCTATGAACAGGGCTGTGATTTTGGAGAAAGACAGTAGTGATCTTCTTTCGAACTTCGTTAGGAAGCCATTTTCCTGTGGAAAAGAACACGCACAGTTAGGGACAGCTTAGAAACAACTTGTAGGGAAACCACACCGCTCTCTGCTCGTGTCCCATTAACACAGCGCTGCAGGGCTGTGCATTGAGGGACAGCTTTTCAGAGCTCTGCCTCCAGAAGATGAACAGAGCTTTAAAAGCAGTAGCTGAAAATAGCTGCACCTTGCTGAATGTTTGTTTTGTCTCCAAGTCAAGACTATGCCCTCTCTGTGTAAATAGAAGACAAACGTGAACTCTATCATCTGAGCCCACATCTTCCAGGAAGGTACAAGTACTGTGTTTCTGATGTTGTAATACACTCAGAAATATCTTCCTTTAAGCTTGCCTATTCTACTATGATGAGCCACCTATTATGACAGAATGTTGCCAGGAGTTGATACTTGTCTTAAATAAAATTGACTCTGTTTGAAAGAGATGGAGAGAGAAGCCTTTATAATAAATCCAATGCATTGAGGGGCCATGAGTCACTATCACCCTTTTTTGCTGCTACAGACAGAGAAAGATTAAAACAAGCAGAAAGGAAAAAAAAAAAGGAAAAGCAAGAGACTAGAAAATGAATCAGGGGGAAAAAAAGTAATAGGAAATATGAGAGAAGTGGGATGAGAGGGGGTGGAAAGAGAAAGTAACATTTACATATAAGTAAAGGAAAAAAGTACCAAGGAAATGACTGACACTGGTGTCATTGATTCTCAGATTCCCCTAACTGCAAAAAAAAAAAAAAGGTATTGGCATGATGAAACTTTGCCAAGCAAAAGGGACTTTCCCTTCCTGGCAGAATAGGAATTTCAGCAGCTTGGCAAAATAGTCCTCTTAGTACCAAGTATTTTTCTCAGCATTGACCATTCATAGATAGAAGTTCTTGGATTATCTCAGTCCAAACAGAAAAGATTTAATGCCAGCTGTACTTACCTGTACATTTGTTGTAAGTAAAACAGATTTGGGGGATTAAATAATGTCCTTGTTGAAATCCACAGCAGAAGTGCTGGCTTGATTTGTGAGGATCACACCTGTCTATCCTTTCCTTACCTTGAACTTAAGTATTTTCGGACCAGCTCCTCTGTGAAAGCAAAATTGCTGCACTAACCTTAGGATGCCACTTAATTTTAGATTTAATAATGGAAATTTCAGGGTACGCCTAGTTTAACCTGCTTTGAGCAGGAGGCTGGACCAAATGATTTCCTAAGGTCCTTTTCAACCTGAATTATGATATGATCTTGTGGTTCAAAATTGGGAAATGCCTTTTAAAAAGAAAGTTGTCTTTTATCATTGTTCTGTTTAAAGCAGAAGAAAAGCTCTCACTGTAAGTCTCAATGAGACATTCCAGACGCCAAATATTAAACCGGCAAATGAAACCCTGAACAAAATGGTTTTGACAGTGTCTATAGCAATAATTAATGAAATCTCCTAATCTAGACTTTGATGGAAAATGAGAAACTCACCCAGCCACCGTTCGCATCAATCCATTCGGCTTTGTTGTTTATGATGTACTCTGTGATGAAATAAGAGATCTCCTCCTTCTCCTCTGCAGTCAGCTGAACCCCGTGCTCCTGAAGCTTCTTGGTGAGAAGACCTCCAAAGGTAAATATGGTCATAATTCGCCCCCAGTTAGTATTTCCATCAGCAAACTTTTCGTCCATGACTCCATTGAAAATTCTCTTGGCAACAGCTACAGAGGTGATGTCAATCCTGTCCAGGAGTGGCCCGAGAGCCTCCTCCGTTTGGTGTTGCAGGGAAGATGCAATGCTTCTCAAGACATGAGCAACCCTGGTCTGGGCTGGTCCGAGGTGTGATTCCTGGAGCACATATTGCAGATAATCCTGAGCTAAGTAATAAACGTAATAGAACTCAGCAGTTTCCATTCAATACCAAATGCAGAGAGCAGTTCACCGCTTTTAATCAGGGTCGGCAGTGAGCAGCCACAGGACATGCACACGGTTTTGTTTCGCCTGGGTTTGATGAAATCTTTCTGTTTTCACCCGCAGAATTTCCTGTAAAAGGTAGTGACTTCGTGGTGTGCGTTGGGGGAATATGTCACAGAGGAAATGAAAGAAAAAGTATCTCCTTTTATGTCGAGTGATTTATTTCTCCAAGTAGTGTGATTCTGCAACTAAAATCGACCAGATTTTACCACATTCTTTAGCGGTGTAAGTTGGCATTTCCTAGGGACTTTTGCTACACACCACTAGCAGAGGTTTGGCATTTGGCTTGCAAAATTCCAGGAATGGTGTGTGCTAGCAAAGGTTAGGCATTTGGCTTGAAAAAATATGCCCAAGAAGTGCCTGCTGTTGGACATGCAGCCCCCCCTTAGCACCCCCAGTCCAGTCTCCTCACTGCCAGGGTTAAGGCTGCAATGTGCATTGCAGGTTTATGGGTTACTTCTGGTCACAGCTTTGTGAAGAAACTGGCAGACATTCCCATCAGGATGGAAGAATGGATAAACTTTCTTCAGCACTCGGGGAGTTTTACTGAAGTGCAAAAAGTGGGAGCACAACAGTGGTACAATTGTGGATGGACAAAGGGGAAGGTCAGCTTTATAGCATTATCCCTGTTCCAGACTTTCCCACACTCTGAGTGCTCTTCGAGGTTCTTCTTTGAAGATTTGAATGGGAAGCTTCAAAGATTCCTTTCCCCCATGGGGAGTTCTGCTGTAAAAGACATTATAAGTATAAAAGACAATGCTAATGCAGGCAGCATGTCAGAACATGGGATGGAAAATACCACCTGATACCACCTGAATCTTTTAGGACAGGTAACAAAGAAGTATCATGATGCCTACAACTGCTCTTAGATTCAAATTTTCTGTCAAGCTGTTATTTTTGGGAGAAGAGGCAGGGCTATCTAGCCAGCTTTTTCCTTACAAACATCTTCTCCTGAGGCAATTTGATCTTGCTAAAGGGCCAGGATGTGTCTGTAGAGAACTTCACCCCATTGCAAAGTCTTCAAAGACCAGCAAGCAGTTTGATGTCTGGAGACCCCTCTCTTTCTGCATCCCCCTTTCTTTATCCCTCTACTTCTTACCCACCTCTCTTTCACTGAAAGCAAAAGGCACTCCCAGCAGCCCACATCAACAGCTTTTCTTTGTCCCAGGAGTGGCTGTGAGCCTGTTTCCAGCCCTGGGCACTCCCTGATGCTCAGACCTATGGAAGAGGAGCAGAGCTCCATGCCTGGTGGCCAGCACAGGGCTGCAGTCTCAGATGTCAGGATAGCACTGGCACCTAATTACACTGAGGAAAGCCTGTCTGGACTGTGATGCAGCTCTGGTGTCAGCACACTGCTAACCTCAGCCAGTCCCCAAAATGTGTGTGCTACTGCTCTGTCATACCAGTTTTTGCAGAAACTCGTTGAGTTGACCAGGGTAGTTTCCATTTCTGTATGTGGTGAGTCTGGCCAAGAGTGACACAGTGATCTTCCATCATAGCAGGGCATTAAAGCTCGAGCTAGAACCAGCACAGCACAGCATCCAGCGCTTCAGGATCATTTCCCTCACTTTCCCTTGGAAGCAAAGAGAGAGGGGGCTTGGTGCTGTGCTCACCTTTGGGAGAGAATGTGTTTCAGAGAGCAGAGCGAGCTGGGAAATTCCAGTGTTAGATGTTACCCCCATGGAAGGATGTGATGCCAAGGCTGGGAATGGGCTGGATCTCCCCTCTTTCATACACTCACGTTCTTACCAAAGCTCATTTTGAAAGTTCAGGGGTGTTCCCTATCCAATACCTGCAGCTGTTGCTTTGGCAGAGCTGTCAGGCTGACTTTGCCTTTGTTGTGTTCAGTGATTTCAGCAAAATGCTGACATTTTATGATGAATGCAAATGGGGGGAAAAAAAAAAAGAGGATGTAACAGTCCCTAACTCTTTCCAACTGGACAGGAATGTCTGGTGCAGAGGGAAGTCATTGCTCACCCAGCCAGCTCCCCTCCTGCCAGATGCTTGCTGCAAACAGGGCTGAGAGAGGTACTAGAGCAGACATCACAAGAATCCTCTTCCTATATAGCACAGTCTGTGAAATTATAGATCACTCCTGAATTTCTTAGTAATTGATTAATGAAAAGCTTTTTGTATTCTTTGAGAATATAAGTAATAGTTGAGCATGGGAACAGTGAACAATACCTAAAGAGACCTGTTTTGTTTTCTTCATCATTGACAGTAGCAGAGCACAGGCAAACACAGGTATTTCTTCATTAGTGGAGCATTTAGGATTCTGAGGAGGGTGATGAATATGTCACCATTATTGAAAGAAATCATTGTTAATACCTTGGCAATTTCAGTGCAAATGCTGCTATTTACTGTCTCTTGATTTCTTAAAGGGCTGTGAGCTGAAGCTGAGGGCTCAGCTCCCAGAGTGGGGTGGCAGCTCTGAGCAGACATCTCTAACAGCCAGCTGTGACACTGGTGACCAGAGCTCGGGATGGAGCTGTTGAAAATGCCCCAGGTCTCTGTCCTTCAATGTTTTCAATGGCGTGCAGTGCAGGGAGCAGTTCCTAGTGTTGGATGTTCAGTTGCAGTGACAGTTTCTGTATCTACACACACAAGTGATAATGGTCAACTCTGAACACTCTAAGAAGTCACCTTTGGGATCTCTTGCATCGTGCCACTCTAATGCTTTGAGTCCCATTTTATACATTAGGCCAGGTCTTGCTTTCTTCTAGCAGACTTCATTCTCATTTTGCAGCTGTAAGTGAATACCTCTAACTTAATGAAACTCTGCTTTGTTTCCTACCTGCTCTGTCTCCCCACTGCTGTATAGACTGCATTCTCATACACTGCACTGCTTCTTCCTTGTTTTCTTCTTTGCTGAACATACTTTAGGTGATAATTGTTAATAAAAGGGTTGAAACAGAAACCAGCTTGACAGGGAAGCTCAAATGCAAACCCATCCCTCACTACTTGGCAGTTGGAAGGGGCTTCAGATACTTTGATTTAAATCTGTGCCCTGTGGATTTCAATCCACATCTAACCTGAAAAGGCTTATTTTTCCAGAACAGATGGGGACTGAGTTGACAGATCCTCATAAAATTGACTTGTGAGAGACGATGTTATCTCATCGCATTCGAGACAAAACCAAGCCAAATAACAAAAGCTTTGCTGAGCTATCCGTGCTGCATCTGCCTTGCCAGAGTTGTTCCAGTTCCAGGTGATTGTGGGAACTGTGATATTTAGTCTGGAAGAACAGTCCGAGGCCTTAACAAAATGATCAAAGATTTTTGTTTTCCCTGCTTTTCTTCCCTTTTTAATGACCACACCGCGGTGATTTATTTTTTAATATATATATATATATATTTTTGCATGGTATAGGATTTCATCGCGAAAGAACGGCTCGGCTCGCTTGTAACTTTTCAGCCTGTCCTGCGGTGCCCTGATACGAGGCTTGGGGAGGTTTGGTGGCTTTTATTTGCCGTGGATGCTGCGGCCGGTGGGGCGGGGGCGGCGGCGCTGCGCTGGGGCCGCTTGCCCAGTGGAGTGCTGACATCTAGTCGCAGCCGGCCGCGCTGCAGCGCCCGGGGAGCTGTGCCGCACATCCCCGAGTTTGGGCTCTCCGTGCAGCAAAGAGTCCCGTGGGATCGGGACGCAGCCCCGCTGATGAGCTAAGCGAATAAGTGATATTCGTGAAAGAAAAAGCCGGCCGTGCCCTGGGCTGCAGGCAAAGCAGCGTGGGCGGCAGATGGAGGGAGAGGTTCTCCCTCTGGGCTCTGGTGAGACCCCAATGTAGGGCCGTGTCCATCTCTGGGGTCCCCTGTGCAGGAAGGACATGGACCTGTTGGATCAGGGTCCGGAGGAGGTCACTAAGTTGACGAAATGGATGGACCATCTCTCCTATGAGGAAATCGGGATTGTTCAACCTGGAGGAGAGGGATTCAGGGTGACCTCATTCCAGCATTCCAGAGCCTGAGGAGTGCCTACAGGAAAGATGGAGAGACACTATTTACAGGGGCATGGACTGCCAGGACAAGGGGGAATGGATTCAAACTGAAAGAGTGTAAGTGTAGATTAGATATTAGGAAAAAAAATCTTTACTGTGAGGGTGGTGAGGCACTGGCACAGGTTGCCCAGAGAAGCTGTGGCTGCTTCATCCCTGGAAGTGCTCAAGGCCAGGTTGGATGGGGCTCTGAGCAGCCTGGTCTAGTGGAAGGTGACCCTGCCAACAGCAGGAGGGGTGGGACTAGGTGATCTTTAAGGTCCTTTCCAACCCAGCCCATTCAGATTCTCTGATTCTATAAATTCTGCCAGCCAGGAAGCATCAAAGCCTCCTGTCCAAAGCATGGAAAAGTCATCTCCATAAATTTCGGGAGCAGTTAACTCTAAAACACTTAAGACCGTCTCCTAATGTTTCTTGGATGGAGACAAAATAGCAGGGCCCTGGATCTCTGTTTCTGTGGCAATTGAAAGAGAGGCTTTGACCCAGCTTGCATGCTGTGTGTCAGACATGCACTGAAAACAAGTCCCAGGAAGGATGGGAGGATGCAGCTGGTTTTACATCCTCTGGGCCAACTGAGGCATTCTGGGCTAATTGAAGAGCCAAAGTGGTCCCCAGCATAAACTAAAGCAGGTAACTACTCCAGCTTGCTGTTGAGCTGTGGTGCCATCTGGACTGGCTGAGGGCTGAGCAGTATGGCATAAGCTCTCTCCTGCTCCCAAAACACCACGCAGCAAAGGCTGGGAGAGTGGATCAAATGGAGGTTCTCCATTGCTCAAACACGAGAAAGTGATCATTCAACTCCCCTTGTGACTCCTCTGTAGCACTCCAGAGACCCAAGGGAACTGTAGGAATGGCCAGCTTTGGCTCTGTTACTCAGGATTCAGCTGCTGCCTCGTCACTTCCCCTGGTAACTCATCTCAAGTCAGAGCCTGTTTTCTTCTGAACCCCGGGTTCTGTCATCACCATGAGTCAAGGAGCAGCCAAACATACTTCTCCACTGTGCATGTGTCATGTGTCATCATGTGCATGTGTGCAGGCACATGCTCTACATTCTCATAAGCCTTTCCAAATGTTTATCTCGGATTAGGGGAATTTGAACACATAGTCATGGTTGTCAGCAGTGAGCCACAGAAATGTAAGGGTCCCTAAGCTTCCCAGACAACGGAGCATGAACAAGTCTTGGTAGAAGCTTAGCGAGTTCTTGCAGATGCCAGCAGAAACACTGAAGTCAGCTTCATGGCTGAAAATGCTTGCTCCCAGAAGTGGGAAAAAACCACAATCTGCTTGTAAGTATTCATGAAATAAGAAGCCAAGAGCTCATGCCTCAAAATGGTGACCAAAACTTTGCGTGTCCCTTGCACCCACGAGTCAAGGGTGGTCTTGAGTGTTGGTTCATTCTCCTGTGGCAGGTGAGCATGTGCACAGTCATCTGGGATTGATCAGCAGCTTCAGCTCAGATCCGTGTCTGTCAGCAACATAATGCTGCCAGGAGAGACAGGCATTCAACACCTAAACCTGCTTTAGACACTGGTGATACTCAGAATGTGGTGAGACAGCATTTCAGTGACATTATCTGAGCCTTGCTTAGCACACAGAGAGTCCCACTGGATCACAATTCCAAAATATGAACAAGATTTAGGTGAAGAGTTTCCACTGAGCATGGATAGGATAGATACAGGTTCCCAGTTCCTTTAGGTGTCTTTGGAAAGAAAAAAAAAAGCAGCTATTCATTAAAGCTACTAACAGTTTAAAGCTAGGCATGCTTTTACATTCTTTGCTGTTTGATTTTTTGATTTGTTTTCAAGAGAAGCTTATGTATCTCATGTTTTTAAAATAACTCACTTTAAAACTCAAGCTCACTTTACCAGTTGCAAGTTACCTGGGTGCCTTGGAGCTTTGCAGTCCCCTATATCAGCCCTCCCAGGAGCGTGCTTGCTTCCGTGCTTCTCCATCTTTTAAATCAGCCCTGCATCTGCTCCTGGGCTTCTCCATTATTTAAAACAAGGCTGCATCTGCTCCTGGTACTACTGGTAACCTTTGCCCTGGGTCAAGTGTTAGTGATCCATAGATTAAATATCTTTCCTTTAGAAGATAATGTATTCTCTTAATAAATCATTTCACCCCCCTTTTTCCATGTCCCCTCTGTTGATGACCCTGTAAAAGAGGGTTGCAGCAACACTGGTATTTCTACTATAAATTCCTCTTCATGGAGGTTCATAACTCATCTTCAGTTTGTTTTACATGCAGGGTTCCAGTCTGGGGGCACATTTGTTTTTATTCCCCTTTCAAATAGTTTTGAAATATTTCAAGTTATAAAATGGACAAAAATGCAAATGTACAGTGTATAGATATTTTCCTCTTTTATAAGCAATCCAGATCTTTGAATGGAAATTATGATTAGGAAATGATTGTGTAATGGGATTCCAGTAATTTTCGTATGCTCAAAATAAATATTGATATTAAAACACGTATCTGAACCCTAATTCAGTAATTTTACTACAGTTTTCTTACCTTTTCAAATGTGTGTTTTCATGAAAATGTCGTGGTGCTAGTGCCTACTGCTTGCAGACTCCTTTTTAAAATGAAAATTAAAAAAAAAACCCCTTCATGTAAAAGAAAGAGAAAGACACAGACTACATTGCTGTTTGGTAGGACTTTTCTGAAGTCTAAAATCAGGTGGTATGAAGGTCATTCCAACCACCTATAGCCTAAGAAACTGGGCTCCATGTGGTAGAATAAAATCTCCTGCATTACTCAACTGCAAGGAAGAATTTGTGAACTTGATACCCCAAATGACCCTTCTGGAGGGTTCTTCTGCCCTAACTGCATTTCTCATTTTCCTGATTTGCACCACTGCAGCAGCCACTCGGCTGTTGGCACTGTGCAGTATTTTCAAATGATTATGTGTAAATTGCTGCAAATTATAGCAAGAAATTAGCTGTAACTCCCATGGCATATTTTTATCCTTGTGTTTGTTATGGTTTTCTAATCCTCCAAAAAGCATGCTGAGATGGCATTTCTGTGCTCCTAGGAGAAGGCTGTGAGCAGAAATAGCAAACTAATCTGTCTCCCCAGGTATTTATGCCACATTCATCGCTGTGCTGTCTGAGCATGTAGCACTGTCCCCTCGATCTTTTTAAGTGAAATGATGTCCTGTTAAATAAGTGTGAAGGGAGCTGATGCTACCGTGACTAGTTATCCAAGCCTGCTGCCGTTCTTTAACCCAAGCAGAATAAAAAGAGATTGGCTTTTGAGCTCATTTTTAAATGATGGATCTTTACAGTGCTCTGTGCTTTGAATTACATTTGTCCATCTTCATTGCCATGGCTGTGTGCAGAGCCTGGGGTCATCGGGGGAATTAAGCCGGTAAGCATCTTAGCAGTGATACTGATCTCTGGGCCTGTTCAGGCCCTAAAATGCTCTGTCTTTAAGGAAGCTGAATTCTTTTAGACCCGTCCAAATAACCTCGACTTTTGCCAGCTGTTTTGGGCAATGAAGGAACACTGTTGCAGCCCCAGCTGGGAGTGGGGTTGTTCCATGCTGGAACAAGCCGGGAGGAGTGTCCTGCCCCTGCTCACTGAGCGTGGGGAGAAGCACTGAGCCAACACAAACCCCACTGGCCTCACCTAACAGCAGGAGTGGGACTGGGATGATCTTTCATTAGGCAGCAGTGAGGGTGATTGCGTTCAGTCCGGGAGGCATTTGGATGGCTGTCGGTGGCAGGAGCAAGCAAACCCCACAGCAGCAGCTCAGTGCACGTAACTCTGAGTTTTCACAATAAAACCCCAGAGTACCCACTCATCCTCAGCAGACTTGCCTTTGTATCAATTTGGGACTAGATTCTTGGCATGCCAGGGAATTATGCATCGTAATGACTTAATCAAGGGCTTTCACAGTGTATTCTGGAGCTGAGAAACCTTTTTAAACCTAAATGCAGAGGGAAGCTTGGACCCAGCAGCGAGTGCTTTGCTCATGAAGTCAGAGGAGCTCTCTACAGACTGACCCCCTGTGCCTCTGCAAAGCTCTATTGATTTTGGTAACTTCATCTGTGCAGGGATGTGAATCTATCTACAGGGAGCTAAATGAAGCCTAAAGTTATTGATTTTCAAGAGCAAAGAACTTTAGTTAAAAACCTCTTATGTTTTCTTAATTATTCCTGATTTTGAAACATGGCATCACGGCAGAGTAATGATATTAAAAAGCAACAGTGAATAAATCAGCCAGTTGCACATGATTTAATGCAGTAAGGGCAGAGAGAACGGGATTGACTGAATTAGACAAGGTTTTTATTTGCTCTTTGTGCTGGATAACTGTTAATCACTCAATGAGAAACACGTTTCCAATGGCCAGTGCTCAAGCAACGTAAATAATAGCAACATCCTTGTTTCTCCTTTGCCCTCAATCTCCTTTTGGAGGCTTGACAATAAACAGCCATTCCCAATCTATTTCGTAACTCAGAACCCAGATCCAAAAAGCCCCCATGAAACGTAATTAGTTTACTTTACTTGTCTCTCCTTTATGCTCCTGAGCTAATAAATGGCCACTGCAGTTCCAGAGGGAGTTGATTTTTCTGGTTGCCTACAGGGGATTGAGAGTTGTTGTCTCACTTGAGCACAACTCAGTCCTTTGCTGGATGTATCAAAAGGGGCCCGTGTTTGCTACAAAAGGTGGCAAAACACAAAATGTGGAATCATTATACCCAGTGTAAAACTTGGTGTTCCTATGGCGTGGCAGACCCCCTCACCTTGCTGAGTGTTGGTTTCTTCATCACCTTGCTGAGTGTTGGATGGGCTTCTCCAAAAGATTTGCTGACTCTGGCAATACAATTTAACTTCCTAGTTATGCCTGCATGTCCTTGAGAAAACCACTGGTCTCTCTGTGACCCAGTTCCCCACTTCTAAAGCAGAGGAAATTTGAGAGTTACGCTCTGCGCCTGTTGCCTGTGTTCAGCAGCCTTCCCAAGGAGCTAAATGTTGGCAGGGGGCTTCTGTGTGTGGTGCCTCAGCTGGGCTGGACCAAGCTCAGGCTATTGATGATGATGATAACTCCAGCAGCCACGAGCTCAGTGGAGCTGAAGCAGGTAAGAGCTGACTCACAGGTGCATCACTCCAGTCATCTGCCATCTGTGTGTGAGTCAGAGCCCTAATATTTGTTTTCCATCCTTTGCTGGAAGTCAGTGGAGCTGTTTATTTATGCAGCAGTTGACACGCTGGGACCTTAATCTCAGCCAGGCCTAGGTGCTGGTTTAACACATAGCCTAATGTAGCATGTAATGGAGTGAGAGGCTGGCTTTGGCATTTGTGTCTGTGTGTGTGTTTATGTCTTGAATCCCATTTTTCTCCCACATGACACTGCAGATAGCGGCTAGATCTGCCTTAGAGATGCCAAAGATGTAGAACTCATAATTCTTTGGACGTGTGTTTTGGTTAAGTCACCTAAGATTGAGTGCTAGTGAGGCAACCTGAAAGGCAGTTTTATCGAGTTCATCTTTTCAAATCACTTTTCTTTCACAATATGGCTTGCTAGCTGTAAAATTATTCCATTAAACTCACCGCACTCTGAGGCAATTTGTTTTCTTGTGCATTGATCTTTGATCCAAGGTACTTGCTCCTGAAAACATTCTTCCTTTTTAACCACTTAGATAGAAGTTAATTTTGTATAAATTGGAAATTGGTGTAGAACAACCTTTCTTTTGTATTCTGTCCTTTGTTATTTGCTAATCACTTTTTCTGGATAGTCACTTTGTGAGTGGATTTCTACTCAGTCATGGTCAGATTCTTTAGTGTTTAGTGTACTAAATTAATTTGTTGTCTAGCTCTCCAAAATAGTTTGGAATTATAGATTTCATAGTAAAAACATCATTTTAAAATAAAGAAATTATTTTCCTAGTATGTAAGGTTTGGCAAATTGGAAACAATTGTAATAACAATAAACTACATTTATTGTTAATTAACTTGTAATCTAATGGAAACTAATCTCCCCTGGAAGGTAAAAACACAACACACTTGCGTGATGTAGTCAGGTTTTCTGTTCAGGGTGTCCAGCTGGATACCCAACAAAGAAAATGTCTGGGAGTTTATTGCAACAGTTCCTTGCCAAACAATGCTCTCTCCATTAGCCACGGCCCTGTGTGAAATCAGGAGGTGCTTTAGGTGCATCGGGGACCTCTAGCTATTGTTTCTCTTTGAGGCATAGTTTTCATCCTAAAACACCCATGCCATCCTGTCCTCTTTCTTCCTTTCTGTGGATTTACAGCCCTGTCCTGCAGCCTCACGTGCACGTGTGTAAGGTTTGCTGATGGGGCATCCTCCTGCACAGAGGGAGGTCGAATGCAGCTGCAGGATCCAACCTGGACAGCTTCTATCTCGATTCTAAAAGGTTCTGAACTCTTCTGAGGAGGCAGGGCTGGGTGAGCTCACACTCCTGAGCAGGGTTCAGTTTGAGCGAACGTGCTCCCTAATTCCTGGTGATGTTAGCCAGACCACAGTGCTGAGACAAACATTTGCCACCCCAACAATACACTGAAAATTGTGTTCTGATGGGAAAAGTGACTTGGTAAAAATGTTACTTCCAAGCTGCAGGAAGCTGTACTCACTGAGTCCCAGCCAAATGTGAGCAGTTGACAAGCAAAAGGACAATACTTATTTCTTAGTTGCCAGCCATATAAAGGGGCTATGCTCTAGGTTGGTTGCCCTCTAGCCCATGTAGTTGTTTCCCCAGGTAGGTGTTGTAGCCATGACTTGTTAATGCTTTGTCTCTGCTTTGTATTTGCAACAGGGAGGATGCAACTGGGTGTGCAAAAGGTCAGAATAGGCTTTTTCTTTCTGATAAGTGTACACCTGCTGGAATTGGAGCGTCTAGTCTGCCCTCTTTGATAACACAAAGCAGAGAATTTCAGTTATTACCTTCTGTGTGTAGCTCATAAATGAGCTAAGACAGGCTCTGCTAGCCAGATGAACCCTCACCGTTTTATAATTTTTATTCCTTTGAATGGTTTTGCAGAGATGTAACACTCCAGAAGGCTCTGATTCACACATGCCTTGCAGCAGCTGCTGTGGGTCCTTCTCCCAGAGCATTCCCCCTTGGCTGTTGCATTCACCCTGGAGCTACCTGAGTGTTGGTGCAGTAAGGCTGCAAACCTTCTTTCTACCCTGAGGTACCTGTTTGATATTCAGCCAAAGTTTGTTCTGCACCACTGATAAGTTTTACAGGGGGTTCAAGGGCTGAACAACCAAAATGATAGGTGAGAATTTCACCATCAGAGCTAAATACCTTCACTGGTGGGATCTTTATGACCATGTTTTTATACATCCCTGTGCTTGGTTTCAATAATTACAGTGCTTTTAATTTGGCACGTTGTCCTTTTGTCATCACAGGGTTTAATCTTGCTTGAGGAGCCTGAAGAAAGGGAATATGGGCATTGGAGTGATTAAAATCTGGGAAAGTTCACCTTCAGGTTGTCTATAGCATCTCTGCATAGACAGAACAATCTATTGGAGTTAAAAAGATTATTATGGGAATACTGTGGAGGTAAATTTTAATGCCAAGAGTTTAACCATGTATGCCTGACCATATTCATGGGAATCCTACTGCTAAATCCCTGTGCACCCTGGTACGTAATTTACCTGATGATTCCAGTTAAGCACAAAAAACAAGCACCATCTGAAACTGTTTGACTTATGGTGCTCAATGCATGGGAGCCAGAGAGAAAACAGCACTGCAGTGTGAGTATCTCAGTTCCCAGCACTGGGGCTGAGAGGAGAAGATGGGCTTTAGGAGAAACATTTTCTGGGACATCAGTGCACACCGCAATGGATTCATGGCACAGGCTCTGGATTCACCTTTTATTCTGCTGTGAGGGATGGACCTTTCTTACCCTCGGTCTCAAGAGTCCAGTTGGGCAACTCTTGTCTGATTTAGGCTCCTGGCTTCAAAAATGGCACTCAACTGTAAGCTCCAGGAAATCTTTAATTTGCAAAGAATTTGGCGTTGGATCCAATCTGGACATACATCACTACTTTTACAGAGAATTTTTCCTGTATCTTCCCTGTATGTGAGATTTCATGTTTGGTGTGTGCTGCTTTGGTGTTTCCCACCTGCCTTTGGCAATAGTTTTTCAAGGGAAGGTCTGATCAGTTGTCTTCCCTTGTGGTACTGTTCCTTTCATATAATGATGGGTTACACAGGCGGCATGATATGGACGGTCTGTTAGGAACTATCTGCTATTTCAGGTAATAACTAAATCCTCTCACAACTACATATAGCAACACAGGGAATTTTTGAAAGTGACGTAATAGAAGAATTCCTCACCTTCCCTATTTTCAGCTCCGGTCTTCTTATCCTTCAAGTATACATGGCAGAGCCAGCCACAAAACAGAAGTTAGAGCAGACTGTGGGAATGCACTGATGATGCCTCATCTCTCTAAGTCCAGTAGAATGCTACATATCCTCCTACTACACTTGGGAAAGATTTGCTGTCTGTTAAATAAAGTGGTATTATCTGCATTACAAGTCAGACATCAGCAAAGCACCTACACATGCCTGGCTGAAGGCTGCCTGTCATCCACCTTCCCACACATTGTCACGTGTTTGGGCTGTAGTGAGTAAAGCTGTGTGTGCTCAGGTCCTGAGACAAAGGGAGCTGGGCTCCACAAGTCACTGGACTGCTTAGGAAATATTTTAGAGAAACCCACGTGCTGCTAGAAATGAGCCTTCCAAGGCACAGCCTCGTCCCTGAGCTCAGCTGGAAATATTGTGCCAAGCATGGTCACAGGGAACTTAAATGCTTGTGGAAGTGCCATCATCACTCACAGGTGATGGAACGACCACAAAATACTTTGGAGCATATTTTTACAAGCAGCAGCGTATCAGCTCTTATGTCCTCATCAAATTCCAAATCAAGCAATTACCTTGCAATTCCAAATGGCAATATTATTGTTTGCTTCATTACCTGCTGCGCTCGCTAATGCTGTTTGTGCAGGATGGTCACTATTTCTCCAGCTTGGCAGCAGTCACGTTTTAGCAATGAGCAAAAAGACCCATTATCAGCCTTCCACAGCACCTTGGATCTCTTCGGGATGAATTGTGCAATATAAATGTGGAGGATTATTTAAAAACCCATTGCAAACACTTCTAGCGTATTAGCCGTAATAATAGTCTGACTGTTTTATCTGGCAATAATCCAGTTCCTTCATCAAGATACAGTACCTGGTGCATGTACTCGCAGACCAACCGACTGGCTCATAAAATAGCAGGGTGGCAAAATTATCAGGGAAAACAATGATGTGCTTTTATACTGCTGTAAGTTATGGGTGTGTAATAAAAGGGGAACATGGAGTTCTTGGGCCAGTAAGCGTAAAGGTGAGGGGTTTACAGCAGCTGTAAGTCCTGAAGTGTGCATTTAATACTGCACAGTTTTTAGCTGTTCAGCCTGGTTTTTGTGTACTGTATGAATAACAATAAAGGTGAAGGAGATAATGTAAGAGCTGGAAACTGTAGCAAGGCAATGTTTTCCTTGAGAGAAGAGCAAAGGGAGATGTGAAACACTTCAAACCAAAAGTAAAAATGTACAGGCCTCCATAAGAGCACAAATGAGGCATTGGCCTAAATTCACTATGCATGTGGTTTACTTGGAATCTGAGGAGCAATCCAGAGAAAAGTTCCCTTTGATATTTAAGCAATATAGCCATAATAATACAATTACAACTGATGTAGTTTCTATGACATTTAGTTTCTAATTTAGTGCTTGTTAACAAATCTTCAGCCACTCTACAAAGGGGGAATGAGGCATGGCAGGGTGCCAGCATTGACAAAAGCAGATATATCATTTTCATTGGCACCTCTGAATTACATATATATATATATATAAATGTTGATAATACTCATCACTATTAACCAAATAATCCCTGAACAAATGATGCTTGGGTTTCTGTGCAACTGGCTGCTTGTTAAAACTTTATTTTTCAACCAAACATTTGTTTTAACACAAAGAAAACCTCCCTGGAAGGGTTTCCTGAGTAGTGCTCTTGTGCTGTCAGTGACTGGTAACAAGTCTAGGTGTTGATGTGCTGTGTGCACTCAAGGCTGGCGGAAGATCTACAAAGGAGACTTGTACTGGGCTCCAAACTCAGCTCAGTCCTGCAGCACAGCATCTTAGGCTTAAGTACAGTGATTTTTACAAGCATCTCCATAAATATATTGTCATCTTCAGCCTTTCTGTTGCTGATTCAGTGAAGCATGGAAGAGGGGTGAGGTGATCCTTCATCACCTTGCCAGCTCCTCGGCTGAGTGGGTGGGCTTGCCAACTGAGCCAACCTCAGCTCGCAGATCTTCCTCAGCTCCTGATTGTTTGTTCCTAAAGAAAAGCCTGGAGAGGAGCAGATCCTGATATCTGCATATGGCTCAACTAATTAAGAGATGCTTTAGGCATAGAGCTAATCAAGCCTTAGGGCAGCTCTGTGATGCAGATGCGTCTTTTCTGTAACTACAATGGGGCTCCATCATTCACCTCCTGTGAACTCTGGGGTTTCTCCTAGCACAGCTATTGTCGCCAGGAAAGAAAGTGTTACTCAACACAGGTAAATGTGACAGCAGCTGGGTCTATAGTTAAGTCTAATCTGCTCTGAAGTGAGAACTGACATGGGCCTAACCCTGCTGGGTGAGTCAGTGGCAGAACCAGGGCGAAAAGAAGAATCCCTTATTACCAGCTCCGCGATACAAACACATGCCTTCCCTCTGTGCCTTCCCAACCCTTCATTAAAACAGCGGTAGCAGTTAGATTTAGTTTATTTTTTTTCTCAAGATGAACTTTCACCTATTTTTTGAGTTGAGCAGGAATCCTTCTTCTCCTTGCCTTGCTCTTCCTCAGCTTTCTCTCTTCCCATAAAGCACCAGACTGTCAGGCTCCTCACATGTTTGCCAACATGAAACAAAAATTGCTGAGAAATACAAATGCTTCATGTTTGCATAGTTACCCCATACCTGTCACCTGGGTACAGCTCTTGTAACTGCATTTCATTCTTTGTGGGGCACTGCAGCCCCACATGAACATTTAAAAGCTGTGAGTCAGGCCTCCAAGAAAAGTCATGCATGACTTAAAATCACAAGGTTCATCAAAAACAATAAAATGCATATTTTCAATTTGCCTTTGGGTTTTCTAAGGTTGTGAGGCACACCCATTTCAGGTCTTCAAGCCCTGCTTTGCAATCATCAAGGCTAGAAATTCAGGGTATTCATTTGTCATGAGCTACACATAATTCTTGTCTTCAGAAAAACAGGAAATATTATAAGACCTAATGGCCAGAATTGGCAGCCCTGGTGCCGACACTGAATCTATTTACTGAAACAAAATGTGTGATTTTTTCCTTTCCATCTAGAATGAGGGTTTTGCTTTTCACTTCAGCACGATGTCGCAGTGTTCAGATATGTCAAACTACTTGAGAAAGTGGAGATTGCTTTAGCTGAGGATTTTTAAAAATCAATGGGTTGGCATTGGATGAAAGTGACAGTGGGGTGGGCTGTCCCCTGATTCTGCACCTTCAGCCTATGGTTGACTGAGCCACAGATTTGGTTTGGGTTTGGCATATTGATTTCACCTCTTCACCTTCACTCAGCTCCATATGCTTGGACTGAATAGCGTTCTGAATTTACAACGAGACAAAGAAGGAAAAAAAAAAGGAGAGAAGACTAATTTTCCTTTTCTCAGTGTAAATTTTGGACATTACAGCAAGATACTCGAATGGCTGGGCTTGGGACACCCCATCATCCAGACCTTCAGGCTGAACACCTCGCTGGCAGCCACGTCCCTCAGAGGAATAGGATTCTGCAGAATGACAATGCAGCTCATCTGGGCAGGGGACAGACCACATCCCAAAGTAAATAATGAGCTCCACCTTCTGCTTCCTGTGTGAGATGCAATTCCTAGAGCTGGTGTTCTTGGATGCAAAGAGAGCACTAATAGTACCTGCCGAGACATGCGGGCCTTCCCTTGAAAAAAAGGATGAGAAAACAAAACACGTTCGATGGCTGTTAGTCATGTTGCTTATTGCACGGTTGGCACACTCTCCACCCGGGGCTCCTGTACTCACATCCAGGATCTGGGGATGAGTCACACCGACTGCATATGCACTTAGGGGCACTCTGAGAACATACACAGAGCACAATGGGAATTTCACGATGTCCCAACTTGCTTTTGTTTCCCTTTGTGCAACAAGATGTCTGCAAATCCTAGACAGAGCCCTTTTTCTCTGAGATGAAGTTGCTGAATGGAAAAACCTAGCATGCCCACAGGGAGTTGCATGGGTGGAACATCACGTTTTTTGCTAGAAAAATAGGCTAAGGTTGCACGTTACCGCTGGCCATGTGGTCCTGCTGATGATTGTCTGAAATCTCCAGATTCTGGGGTCATGGTAGCACTCAAGTATCTCTATTAAACAAAAAAGTTTTCAGCCTCCACATTTGTAAAATAAAGCTGGTTTCATGTGATTCCCCAGCATATCAAAAAGTGAAGACAATTAAGAACACACTGAACCTGTATTTTCCAGACTGAGAGTCTGCAAGCGAATCACATGGCTTTGGGGGACCTGAAGTTATTTCTGAACAGCTTGTGTCGACAACTTTCTCATTTTCCTTTAATAACTGTGTCTGTGCTTGCGTGGTTTGGCTTCCTACACCTTCTCTAATAAAGCTATCAATGTTATTTTGTATATGTTAAACTTGTTTTATTTTTTCTTCTAGTTCCTCAGTCGCTAACAGGACAGATAGTGTTATATGCAGGGCAATTATTCAGGCTTTACAGGATGAAAATGTGGACTGTATTTCCCTGGGAAATAAAGATTTCAGACAGTCTTTTCCACATATGGAAAAGGAATGGAAGCTTCAATGCTGCCTGTTCTGGTACCCTGTTTCCAGCAATAGAAATGTTGGGTCGGTTTTTTTTTTTCTTGCTTGAAAACAGAAAGTTTGTTAAAAACAAGGATTCAAAATGGAAGGAAAAAAAGGCACAAAGTTAACATAACATGTTGAAGGGAGAATATTTGTTAGCCTTCAGCAGTAGTGTCTCACTTCCATGAGGTTGTTTTACCGCAGGCAAAACACAACAAACAGAGCAATGAATAAAATATTAAATGCTGCTGAGATTTTTAGAAGGACATTTTTATAGTTCTACCAGGTGCAGTGGCATTATTTTAATTACCTGGGCATGACAAGGAATGCTGCAAAGCTGAAGTGTTAATTCTCTGCTATACATAAGGCAATAAAGGTAACAGACAGGGAAGGGAACTGAGCTGCAGGTAGAAGACTCTGGTCTGTGCACAGAAATGGTCAGTGCCGTTTGTTCTGATATGCCCATAGTTATTACACTGCTAACAGGTGGAAATCACTTTGAAGGGTAGAAAACCCAGTCATAAAAAATATTACTTGATTTATCCATCAGATGAATTCCAACTACTGGTGTCTTCCCAAATGCTGGCACTCTACACACTCTACAATAGTGTTTCCTATTGTGTCTTACTCAACTTAATATATTAACACTGTAAGGGGTAACATGCCCAGTCACCTGCTAACACTCACCCTTGTCTTCCTCCAGACATTTATTCAGACATTTCTCAAGACCTTTACCAGGAGCTCATTCTTCAGGGGAAGAATCAGTCCTGACTCCACTGAAATATTTTCTACAAGTGGTGTCAATGAGAAATCAAACCACATTTTTTGGCAATTAATCAAGTTGTCCACTAGGCATTGTGAGTGTAAATACTTGCCCCTATGCTAGACCTGCACCCTGGATGCTGTTAGAGAAGTGCTTCCTTAGCAAGAGACTGAGCCTGAGAATGCCTGAGCATCTGCCATGCCCTCAGCTCCTGATGTCTTCAAGGACAACTGAACTCATCCCATTTTTATCTGCCTTTTGCAGGTCCTCTCCCTTCTTCAGGACCTGATATAATCCTACATAATGAGCACTCTTTGACACTCAGCGAGTCACAACATGAAGAATTATTCCCTTCCTACATGTAGGGAAGTACTAGCTAACATCATGGCAGAGAGAAATTATGCATTTTGCCCAAGATCATACAGAAGATCTGTTGTAGCACTCAGAAAAACATCCCAGAGAAGTAACTTTTTGTTAGGTATGGACTAATACATAGGTCTTTAATGTTTATTATTTCCCTGGTTTACTTATTGCTCTGCTTTCTCTGATCTACTCAAGAATTAATATTGATTTTGAACTACCCTGGGATATTTTGTTAGTAGAAAGCTTTCTGGTTTATGGTTTTTGTTTCTCTCAATTCCTCTCTTCCAGTAGTATGGGCTCTGGCAGCCCAGCTCCACCACAGTTAGCAGTAGTTTTGTATATGATCGGTGCTTCTCGTGGTATTTTCTGCAGACACAGAAAATATTGTAGCATAAAATAGCACAGAAGGTTGTGTGTCTGTACCACAGTTCATAATCCAGCATTTTAGCACCAATGCATCTTCATCACTGCCTTAAGCTGTGAGCTGGGCCAGCTGAATTATAAACTAGGTCACCATCTCCTTCTCCAATACCTGCCAGATAGGTGGAAACATCTCACGGAGTGGAAAGGTGCAGAAAGAGGGGGGTGATGAACCAAATCCTTCTGTGGCCAGGCCCACCAGTGCTCATCTGAGAGAGAGCTGTGACCCAGGGGTGTGATCACTGCTGTGTAGGTATGCACTGGACAAGGTCTTCATGAGCTGGCTTGATTACCAGTAGCACTCAAGTTGTTAAAGCCAGAGTTTGGCACGGGCTAGTGACTCAATAAATACTATTCTGATTGGTTTTGCAGCCCACGTGGCTCAGCCATGGCTGCTGGTAGCAGTGCCTGAGCTTCTCTCTAAGGTGGGTTGAGCACACCTGTGTTATATAACAGCCACATCAATGCCTGCCATGCAGACATAACTTAATGTTGACATTCTCAACTGTATAATTAGCTCTGCCAGCAAATTAGCAGCAGCAGTGTACTAACCACTGTTCTTTGCGAGAGCTACTGAGCTTGGTGTGGGGTGTGTAAATATTTTGCCTCAGTTAAGGAAAAGAAATTAGGGAAAATAAATATTCCCAAGCACATTCTAGAGAATGCTACATAAAAGAGCAAGGCGCAGTATAGAGCAGATTTTACAAGGCAATATTTGCAAAGACCTTACATTACTTACACACCCCAGCATTTTCATGGCTGAACTGCACAGAAACCCACCATATCTTCACATGCAGGACACTATATCCTAGGGGGTGTGACTTTCAGAAGTACCAGAGTTTTGCTAAGCAAAAAGGAAAAAACAAAAAAACTGCAGCACTCTACTGTGGTAGGCTGCTCTCTTTCTGCAGAACTTGCTCTTTATCGTGGCAACTCTGATAATTAGCAATTTCCCACAGGAGGGAAGATTCTGCAAGCCTGTAAGATGTCCCCTTTCATTTAGAAGAGGAGAAGTAGAAAAGTAAGGAGGAAGCAGGGAGAAGCAAGCTGGGAGAGAGGTGTGATTTATTGCTCTTCAACTGTAGACCTGTCAATGACCCAAATCCTCAGTCTTGTTCTGTGTGTGCTTTTGCTCAAGAAGTCCACTGGGCATTTCCTGTGTGCAACTCAGGTAAGCTGCTAGTATGGCTTTTTAATATGTCCTGGGCAGTGCACAAGACATTGAAAGACAGTACAGGGAATCAGGCATCAGAGTTTCTTCATATTAAATTAAATTAAACAGTATATCAGCTGGACCAGATCTGCTTTTATAAAATGTATCAGGGAAAGGGTAGGAATGAGGATGGACAGGCCTCTGCTCTGATTCTCTGTCACTCTGGTCCTCACATAGGCTACAGCTGGGCAGGAGCTGCACAAATGTGATACTGCCCAAGGGGTTTCCATCTGTTACAGGAGAACAGGAACACGATACCTCTCCCTCTCTGGACCTTCCTTCTCCCGATGTAGAGTGCAGGGAGCATGGCCTGCAATCTGTGTTCACTGGCAATTCCCTGGGAAGCTGCCAGCACAGAGGTGAGAGATGGACAGGACTGTCCCTCCTGGAGTGATACAATCAGCAAAGGACACCGCAGAAAAGCAGGAGGGCTGTGCCCAATTTCTGCCTAGGAAGACTTGAGGATTTCTGTGATTGCTTTAGGATGCTTGAATGAAAGGTACTACCCAAAGGCAGCCCGAACTATCAATCTTCCAAAAGGCTTATTTTCTGAGTGAGAATACCAGGACAGCAGTCATCCCATCTCACCTTAATGGCCCCTGCCAAAGTTTACGAGAGAGCTCAAAGCTGATCATGACACAATACTTGGATATTGTGGGACAAAAATACGTGCTGTAGGTATATTAAAAGTTTCAGCTTCAAATTTTCCTAAGAAAGCAAACAAAATCTCAAATGCATTTTGAGGATCTGTGAAGCTATAGAAATGTCCTGTTTTATAACTTTCTCCAGTAGAATATTTTATTTCTTTTAAATCCATCAAAATCTAATGACATTTTGACAGAGAAGAATAATTGTCTCATTTAAGGAAACGCTGATCAGATCTGCTTTGCTCTAAAACTTTTTATCAGCTGCAAATTTCCAGCCATTCATGTATTCAAGACTGCTTCAGAAAAAGACTTCAGGCATTATAATTTTACAAGAAGTGAGTAACTGCTTGGAGAGTTCTGCAAAACAAATGGTTTGCTTCTAAGCAATCAAAGCGATGTTTTAGCTTCCCTAATGAGGTAGTTCCCTCAAGGAGCTGGAGAATACTGACACCAGATACTCCCTCTGTGGTTGCAGCAGATTTCCCTGGCATTGACAAATAGCCTGTCTGAGCTAGCAAGGTCAGATGGACAGGAACAGAACAAATAAGAGTGCCAAACCCGTAGTAGTCTGGTGCTCCTGGCATTCCTAAGCAGGTGTGGAGATGGATGAACAGACATTTTTGTCATTTGGAACATTTGTATCTAGATCCTTGACAGGCGCTTGGGGCATATTGTTTGCTTTCTAGACACCAGGATGTGTCTGGGCACTGAGTTTATTCACACAGAATGACCCTCTAAATCCAAGCATCCAGTGACACAATATGAGCTAAGAGCTCTCCTACATGCAGTGGAGACAACAAAAAGTTGTAGAAGCGAAAATTGGCTCAGAGTACCTTCAGGGATGCACTAACTTCTGCTGGATTTAAAGGTCTCTGAAGGAGTGCTGCTATTAAAGGATCACCAAGCACTGCTGCCCTGACAATGGGGTCTTTCATCCCCTTAAATTTCAAGGACTAGAGCAGAAATAGGTAGGGCCAGCTTTCTTGAGTACATGGAGACTTTCCAGTGGCCGAAGTCATCCTGTTAGAGCATCTCTGGTCCTTGTGTCCTCACAATTTAGCACCTGGTCTCCAGAGCAGTTCGTAGCCTCTGGGCTTTCTGTTCAGTGACCCATTTGTGGAAGAGTTTATGCATATGATATACGGCTACCTTAATGTTACAGAATTTAGGAGTCCAGGTTTTAGGTTTAAATAGTAATTAACAGTAATTAATACTAAAACCCTGTAGCATATATAAAGCATAGACAGAAGCCGACGTGTTCAGAGGGTTGTGTTGTGGGCAGGGCTGGGGAGGTGCAGAGAGGCTCGCAGTGAGACTGGAGTCGCTGTGTTGATGACTAGACACGCACAGCGTGAGCCACCCCTGCCCTGAAAGACTTTACTATCTACACGGACAAAGCAGATGCGGGAGAAGAAAAAGCACAGAGGTACAAAATAACCTCTTTGCCGAAAGTTACTCACCAGCCGACAATGGCACACTGTTCTCCTGAATACCAGGCCGTGCTCAACGAACTATTTAATATGGATATTAAAAGCTTAAGTAGCGAGTCGTTAGGGCTTTAAAAGGCCCCAGCCCAGATTTCTAAACAAGGCTATCTAGAAGGAAGCTCCCAGATTTGTAACCACGTGGCAACACAATCTGCCTCATTTCGAAAGATGCTGAGCTGCCCGGTGGCTCCGACTCGACCCAGAGCAGCGGTGCCCTGGGGAATCCCTCCTGTGCGCTGCCCCCTGCTCAGGAAGGACACCGAGCAGCCGGTTCGGTCTCAGCTTGTGCAGCTCCAAGTGAGCTGCTGGCGCTGAAGCGGTGCCATCGCTCTGGGCAGGGCAGCACTGACCTGGCTCCGCTGCGGGCAGAGGTGGGCAATGCCCGACGTGCTCTGCCTGGCACCTCGCGTGCCTGTTTTCACGGGTTTCATCCATTAATTCTCAAACTCTGCCTGTGTTTTTAGCTCTCATTCTTGGTGGTACCTGTCACTCTCCGTTTTCCCCAGATGATCTCTTTTCCCGTCCTCCAAGAGGAAGAAAAAACTTTCGTTATTTTTAGGGATGGACTCATGTCTCTGATTGGGAAACCAGTATACAGAAAATAAAAGCAGAGTATTAAAGTTTTGTACAATATGAGGCTTTTTTATTCCAACCATTTTCACAACAGACTTGATGAGCAAGGCTCCAGAATGCCATACATAAATGCCAAGAAATCAGATTTTCATTTCTGCTTTTTTTTTTTTTGATGAGAAATAGTCCCTGGGTTGTTTTGGAAAATGAATGCTGAAAGCTGGAAATCCTGATGGTAATTGATGTTTTTTCATTTCCATATGAGCATCTTTCTTGCAAACTATGTAGCATCAGCACAGTAAATATCCTTTATGTAATTTAAAAGTAAAATGCATCACAGAGCATGCTAATAGAGCTTGATGGTAATATCATATAAACAGAAGCATGAGGGAGTCTGAAAAAATCCTGGGCCAATTTCTGCTCTTGGCTAAAATCCTACAACCCCCTTGAAGTCAGTGGCATTCTGGGCTTGCAAAGACAAGCAGAATTTGGACTCTAATTCTGCAAATCTCAGAATGTGGGCATTGCAATGGAAAGCTGGCATCGCTGCTCCTGAAGGCCGCTGCCAAGTAACTGCTGGGCCCAATTTCCAATAGGCCTGGATAGCTGAAACTCCAGCTCATCCTGTTAGGATAAGGCGTAGAACAGAGGTCAAAGTACCTGTGGATAAAAAAAATCCAGTGAGACTCAGAACCAAATAAAATAAAACTTAAGATTCACTTTTTCAAGAGAACCTTGTGCTTATTTCTATTGTATTTTTATAGGCTGTCTCTCAGGAAGCAGGGGCTGATTCTGCTCTCAGTAAAGTCTGTGGTAAAAATCTCAGCAGTGTCAGGAGCTGCACACTGGGCCCCAAACAACAAGATTACAACTGAAATGATGTTAGCACTAAACATCAGATCCAAAGCCCACTGAGGTGAAGAAGAGAATTCCCATTTACCAGCTCTGGAGATAAATCTACCTCAAAATGAATACATTACTAAGATTCCTCTAGTGATTTGTAAAGCTTTAGCAAAAGAAATAACAAGCCACTGTGGCAGAAGCAAATATAAAAGGAACCAAAGGAAAAGGTCTTCTGTGTTAGCAGATAGATTAAATAGATTTGGGAGAAGGGAGTGAAAATCAGAAGAAACTTCTTCCAGAAAAATTGTGCCCGTATTTTCTACAGAGGTATATGAATAGACAGTCCTTAAAACCATGAAAATAAGTTGTGCTGGGAAATGAAGGTGATGGGAGCATTAATACACGAAAGCAGATCTGAGTAATGCAGGTCAAGGAGAATAAACACCGTTCCAGTTGTGACGTTATAGAAGAGGAAGTAATGTTCACTGATTACCACTCACCATTTTGCCATACATCATCACATCACTGGCACAGCTGGGAAACCTTTCACCTCTCTCCTAGGTGTTTCAGCTTGGACTGGGATCCCCTGCCTAATTGTTTGGAGTTTCTTCTGGATCTCTCTGTCAAAGCAAAGTCATGCCTGGTAGAATGATGTTGTTCCATAAAGAAACATCCCAGTGAATATCAGGCTCCCCATGCTTTAGACAGTCCTGTGTCCTGCTGGACATTTGTGCACTCTTAAAAATAAAAACTGTTCTGAACAACTTAAGGTGGACCAATAGCCTCCAACTGCTTCTCTGCAGTGGTCCACAGAAAACAGGCTTCTGTTTTCAGCTGCTGGCTCAGAATCACTTTTGACTTCTTCAGCTGATTTCAGAGCCAAGGATGCCCTTCTCTGGGTGGTTAACACTTTAGTCATTTCTCTGATTAGACACTTCCCTCTTAATCCTTATCCTCCTTGACTTCAGCAAGGATTTTTAGCCTATCTGTCCCTAGACTCTCAAATCAGAAAACTGAATACTCTTTCTTCAATATTATGCTTTTCATTCACAATGGAACAATATGTACATTTAGTTTTTAAATGCATCCTTTATTCTACACCAAGAATAAGCCTGGCCATCTTGTTTGGGAATTTTCTTCCTCAGAGGCAGTTTGACTACTGGCTTTTTTTAATGCACATGGCATAAAATTTTGTGTTCCCTATTCTTCTATTGGTTGTTTGCCTCTTCTGAACTGTGAAAGCTTCTGACTGTACCAAACATAGTGACTCCGATTGCTCCAAGAAACCCACTTACCCCAGCACTACTGTAACTGAGTTTTCTCATTTTGGCACAGGAGAACTGGTAAGCGTCCTCCGCAACTCGAGTAAGATCACATTTGAACATCCTGCTGCTCCCCCTTGACATCCAATGCCACAACTTAACATTTGTTGCACCATGTGTTGCTGGTCAGTAACTCCTGGCAGGAGGTGTCCGTCTTGTTCTCTGTTTGCATTTCCCCTTGTGTGGCAGAACAGTCCAGCTGCTGTTCTGCCAGCTGTTGTGCTGGTGGCTCACAACTGCAGAACAATCAGTTGGCCTTTTCCTAAACACTGAGGATGTTGTGCCCTACTATTCTGCATTTGTATTTCCAATGATGAGATGAAACTTGACACAAAGAAAGCAGTCCGAGAACAACCAGAGGGAATTTAAGGTTCAAAAAACTCAAATTAAAAAAAGATGATCGTGGAGAGGCTGGGAGGAATGTGATCATCACTCCCCACAGCTCCTTATGATTACTGCCAAGACCATGAAAGCGCTCCAAATAATGTTGTGGTGAATGCTGTGATACCCACATGCAATGCAGGTCATCTTCTGCTCATGCAACCTGGCATTTGGAAAACCTATTGCATCAGCAAAGACAGCCAAGACTGAATAATCTCTACCAAAATAGCTGCAAAGCTGTGCTAGCACTTCCATGCTGGTTGCACCAGCATTTTCTAGTGTTGATCCAAGCCCAGATATTCAAAACAAACAAACAAACTAGGTGTTTTCTTCCCATTAAGTGCTTTTTCCAGGTTTATGGATCTACCTACTCAGCTCTCAGCATGGGTGATAGCAAGGTCCTGGCAATGGGAAGTCTCTGCTTGGACTTTATCTTTGCTGAAATCTTTATGTGTCCCCTTGCAATGCTTTCCTTAGCTCGAAAAACGACCCCAATTTTTAAATCTCTTCACAGTACCCCTAGGAAATCGATGATCCTGATGGGTCCATTCCAGCTCAGTATATTCTGTGATTGTGTGAAATGATGCTGTGTTATACCCGGCCTAGCATCTCTGGCTTCCACTGCACACTTTTCCTTCCCTCCTCCAAAACTCTCTGCAAACTCCGCTCACCTCCTGGCAGCTCCTCTCCTCTATCCACAGATAAAATTCTGCTTTTATTTCGGTTGTTTCATCTCCCTGGAATCCTGTACTCCCTTCCTATCTGCTTCAAGCCATCAAGTCACTTATCATCCTCAAAGCTCACCCTTAAAACCGCCCTGCATGGTGTGGGCTACAGCCAGCTGTGACAAGTGGGGAGAGTGTATTACAAAACAAAAATAAAATGTGTATGTACACACATATATCGGGTGTGAGGCGGAAATGGTGTGCATGTAAAGAAGCTGCGGTGGATTGTCTCAGAGCCCCGCAAGGAGAGAAGAAAACAGAAACAAGCAGGTGACATTATGGATAACGAGAGGCTCCAAGCCGACCGCTTCCTTCCCACAGGGCACAGATGGCGAGGGGGCTGTGAGGGACTGACCCCAGACAGCGCCCTGAGCCCCTCAGGCGACCCCGCTCGGAGAGACTTTCCCCTTCATGGCCACGAAGGGCAGAGGGAGCGGCAGCAGGCACATCCACGGGTATTTAGAGCAAAATGAATTTATTTGTGTGGCGAGAGGGCGAACACCACCGCTCCCGGCAGCCGCTGCCCGCTCGCCCTCCCGCCGCCGCGTTCGCCTCAGGTCACCCCTGCGGGCGGCGGGGG
>VZRR01012109.1:338342-348505 GCA_013398015.1 Oreocharis arfaki
CCACTGGCCCCGGGGAGCGGCGGAGGGGCTGTGGGGAGGGTCCCCGCTTTGTACCCCCGACCCCCGCGCCTTGCGGGCGAGGGGCTGCGGGGCGGCGCGGGCGCGGGGCCCGCGGCTCTTTCTCTGCCTTTTTTGGTGGTTCCGTCCTCCTCTCCCCACCCCCGGCGGGCGGCTGCGTGCGCAGGAGCCATCCCGGGGCAGAGGTGTTTGTACTCGTGTCCTTGGGTGGAAGGGAGAGGCAGAGCCGGCCCGCCGCCAGTGCTGCGCCGGCCGGCCCCGGCCCCGGCCCCGCGGCCTCCGCACGGACCGCGGGGGTTTCGGGACCGGCTGGACTCGGCGGCGCTGCCCTGTGGGCCCGAGGGTTCCCCCACTCCGGGCCGGGCCCCGCTGCCCTTCGGGTGAGCCCAGTGTAGCGGGTTTGGCTGGTGTGGGGACAGGGGTGCTCGGGAATCGACATGCTGTTTGCGTTGTGCTATTCTAGTTAAACCAAGGGTTAACGCTTACACCCGTCTGTCGTACTTTTGTGTTTTGCTTTCTGAGAAGTTATTGTTGTTGTTTTGGTGTTCGCCCAGGAGCCATGTGAGATTTAACCCAATTTACCTCCTAGGTTTTGCCAAAAGCCTGGAGTGATAGATAAGGGGTGTGAACATCCACTCGTGTTTCCACAGGATGGTAGGATTGGGTAACCTTAGAAAATAAGAAGGGCAGTTATCTTACTGCTAATAACAACAGCAGCATCAACGAAATACAGAAGCTTCCACCATAAGTGCTGATGTAATGTGGAGGCATTCAGCAAAACCATGGCAGTTACTTCACCCCCTGCATGGATTGACTTCAAGTGCACCGTTGTGTTCTGAAGTCCATTCCCCGAGTGTTTGTCCAGGCTTGTCCTATAATAGGTATCATTGCGTAAGAGTTACAGGGAGCAAAGAGCACGCCGAGTTTCTTTCACTCTTCTAAGGTTCTGTGCTTGCATCTTAACCGTGCCAAGCTCTACACTGAAAAGAGAAGGGCAGAGCTTGGTAAGCTGCCCTGTGAACTTCAGGGGAAAAATAAAAAAGAAGAAATTCTCTTCTTCCTCCTACTTAAAAGAAAATATTTTTGTTTGTCTTGTGTCAAATAATTTTTTGCACGGAGTGCTAATCCTCTTCTGAACTGTGGGTGATGGTAAGTCAACAATTGAGGAAGTAAATATGTCAAATCCTTCCTTTGTCTGTTTCTCGTCTGTCCTCTTTAACTTTTACAGCTTTACTCTTTGAATTTTTTCTGGTTTGTTTTTGTAGTGCTGAGGTATCTACACCTGTTCTTTATTATCACCAAACTTAGAACAAGGGGACTGGCTCTTTTCCGATCTGTCTTGTATTTGTTCAGGCCAAAATAAATGTATATTGGGAGGATTTTTGTTCCTTGAGATACTGAATAACAAAGTCTCTGTCATGTCAGTGGCATAATTCCTTGGGTTTATTACTTTGCAGATAGAGGAGAGGATACTTTTCACTACTGGAGAAACTGTCTCCTGTATATATTTCGTAGAATACTTCTTAAAATACTCGTCTTAAAAACCTGTGAATCATGTTAAATTTATTTTAATCTGTTACTGTTTTACTTCTTGACTAATCATGAATTTATGGCAAAAATTAACAACGTTGTATATGACAGTATACTTACAGGAGTGTGACTGAAGAATGTAAGTTTATATTTCACCTACTTGTTACTATGTGGTCTCAGATGGCACATTCAAAACCTTACACAAATAGCTTGAAAGAGATAGTGGCAAGTTATCAGAGGGAGAGTAGCATTAACACAAACTGCTGAAAAGTTGCTATGGTTACAGATAAAGGTAATCCCTGTTTCTGTGAAAGTGTGTCGTTTTGTAACAGCTATATTAATCAGTCTGATTTCTGAGAGAATTGGAAGTGTACAAACTTCTGGCTCCATTTTCTTGGCAGTTAATTGCTATGCAGCCTTTTTTTGAAAATACTGAATGGGCTATGACTTGCATTCAAGATACATGATTTGACCTACAAAGATTATTATAGATTATATATAAATACCCTCAGACTACACTACAGTTTCCACTGAATTCAGCATACTTATTTTTGCTCCACCCAAGAGATACTCGATATCAAGGAAGTGTCTTTTAAAATGTCTAGATCCTCTTTCAAGGACTTTGGCTGAAGCAAGTGATGTGGCTCTCTATCACCAGAGACCTTGGTTGTGCAGCTGTACAAGATAAAATTCCATGTTCTCATTAAAAAAAACAAACGAAAAAACCCCACCCAACCAAATCACACCCCCCCCAAAAAACCCCAACCACCCCAAAGCAAACCAGTATGGCAGCTGCTGAGATTGAGACTTCTTAGGGATGTCCAGCCTTATAGGGCAGGGGCAAATGATTCTCTTAAGGGTTTATTCCCAGTATAGAAAGAGTTGGGATTTAATGTGCTGGAACTTTAACATCATCTCAGGTCAGCAAAGCTTTGAGTGGTTTGAGATAACTGCTGAAACATCCAGGGGAGTGTGTCTGTCTGGTGTTTCTGTACTTCTGTCCAGACAGCTCAGCAGACCTCTCTGTATTTACCACGTGCACCTCTTTGTTGTTTCCAGATCTGATTATTGCAGTGCAGTAGTACATCTGGGATTGAAAGCAGCAAGAGGAATCTCAAAGGTTCAAGATTACTGAAATCTCATCAGTCTGGTATGTTCTCTTCAAACTCCTGGAATAGCAAGTTGAATTCTTTGTATGTGAGGGCCTCCTTAGTTACAGCTAAGGATAAGTTTCCTGCTAGGTTTCTAGGATCTTGGCTTTTCATCAGCAATTTCGTTCTCGGGAAGTAATGTGCTACTAAGAACTATGAACTGTGTATTGTTGGGTTTGTGTAGAAGATTGTTTTTGGTAATGGTGTTTGAAGCAGGACAATGAACCCATGCTCTGGGGACCTTCAGTCAACATACACTCTGAACTTGTTTTCATCTTGCTTATCCAGCCTGGAAATTCCAGGTGCTTTTGCAGACTTTCAAAACTAAAGTCGGGCTGGAAAGGAGCTGTTGCTAGCAGACTTTTCAGAGACTGCACACTGATGTATTGAAGAATGCATAATATGAAAAAGAATGTTTGTTTCTTCACGTGGGGAATTTTTTTTCCACTGCCTTTATGTAGTCATGGCCCTCATGAAGTTAATGGTTCTTTTAGGTTTGATAAAAAAATTTAATAATGTCTCAGAGTAATTTCTCAGATGACAAAATTCTGAAATTCCTATGCTAATGTGCTTTTAAAATTGATATATTTTCAAAAACACACAGCAGGTTTGAGAACTATTGTTTATAAACAGGATTACAGCATCTGAGGGTGTGAAAGGCATGGGAAGCTAAATACTGCTTTGAAAGCTGTCTCTAGTAATAAGAAAAGCTAAAAGTCAGAACTATAATAATAAATAAACAATTCAGCACATGCTGTAGTGCAGGCATAATTGACAACCAGAGGGTAAAGTCCTTTTCTCCAGTGCCAGTTCAGTATGTGTATGCAGCAGATCAGTTTCTTTGCTACTTATTAACATGTGCAGAACCCAGGAGGTATAATGGATTTGGGGCTGAAAACCAGGTGCAAAATAGTGAAGAAAGCTCTTGTGGTTCACACTGATCTCTTGGGACCTGGACATTGAGTAACCATCTCTTCATCTAATCCCTGAACAGCCATCACATGTAGCTTTTGATCACTACTATTCTTGTCTCTGTTGAACGGGTGACTTAAAGATGAAAGGCTCTGTTCCTGATCTCTTGAGCTGTCGAGTCTTCCAAACTTGCTGTCTTATGCATGTGTAAGATTACAGAACAAATGGCCTTTTAGCTGTTCCATGATTACAATAGTCAAATGAGAGTCAGGTGCTCTCCTACTGTCCAAATGAAAAGTTGGGTGGCAGCAAACTGATTTTTTTTTTAACTCTGCTGTGAAAGCTTCCCTGCTTAGTGTTCTTGCAGCTGCAATCGTCTATTTTTGTTTTTTCTGCATTGCTACAGATAATGTAAGAGTAGCAAAGGCTTAACTTGAGCCTGAACCTTAAAATGTGCCTGTGCCATTTTTCCGGTGTATGTGTGTTTAGAGGAGAAATAGATGGCTTTTTGCAGAAACTGAGGCTAAAAATTAGGCTTTTTAATGTCTAGCTTCACTACATTTCCTTCAGCATAGGATAATGACTTGAATAGCAATTTTTTAACACGTGGATTCCCAGCGTTTAGGTACAGATGTGTTTAGCCCTGATTTCTAGTTCGGTGGCCTGGGGTCAACCATGAATCTAGTTTGGATACCCGACTTCACAATGATGTGGAGATCTTCACTTTTATGAGGACAACAAATTACTCCTGGGGCTTTCTTAATATGACAGTTTTGTGGTGTGTATGTGTGTGTTTGTTTTGGTTTTAAATGAGATGAGGTAAGCAAATCTGGGAGGCCAGTGCTGAGCAGAGGAGAGTTTGCTTTGCCATCTCCCTTCTGCTCTGGGTAAGCCATACTCTTGCTTATCAGAGGCTGGCCAAACTTCTGCCAGCTCAGAGACTCAAGGCAGGTGGAAGGGGCTGATGAGCACCAGAGCTGGGTTTCGGGAGTTGGCCAGACTGCAGGGCTGGGGGGGGAAGAGGTGGGGAGGAAAAGGGATGGAACATCTCTGTTGTAGTGATAAGAACTGCTAGTTGCCTACATGACAGAAGCATGCGCTGAACTGTGGGATGTTGGATGATAAAAATTGTTTCATTGCCATTACGAGGTGGTGAGACTGCTGTGGTAGCAAGTAGAGCTGGAGACTTCTGGAGTAGTATGTTTGGTTTGCGTTTTTTTCCCCTCTCCTTTTTAAAGTACCCTAACAACAACGCTGACTATAGGGTTGTCATGTCTTCTAGCACTTGGCAGTTTGGTTGATACGATTTGTGACCTGTGCTGTTGTTTTTATGGGCCTAAAGTTAATGTGCTCTAAATTGAAGCTTTCCGAGATTGGTTAGTGAGATACTTGAGGGACGCTTTACTGGTCTGTTTTGTTTGCGTGAACTATGTTCTTGGTTTTGGTTGCTTAGATAAGGCTTGGTCAAAAAAAGTGTCATGCGAGTATGAGTTATCCTCAGGGGACCCCAGATCAGCTTCCAGGAGTGCCGGCTTTCTCAGGGCACTGAATTCAGATGCAAGGATTAAGGTTCTTTCAGCTTGTATTTTAGGTATTTTGGGGGAAGTTACGTGAACATTGTTAATTCTGTTCTTGTAGTGTTTCATACATATCGACTTACAACCAATTGCTGCTTTTCAGTCCTACTTGGATTTGTGGCATGGTAGGCTGCTCTAAAATAGGTAACACAAAATGTGCTATTTCATCATTTTAGCAGAAGTAAATGTCCTTCCTGAAGGTGTTTTTTATGCTCTTTTTGGTGTATCACAGCTCAAGGGAGCACTTAGCTGTAAATATTTTCCTGATGTTGCATGGTATTTCCAGTGAAGCGTTGTGCTGGACTGCCTTGGACTTTATTAATCTTGTATTAGGGAAGTTAAAACATCCCCATTTTGTGGTATTGCTAGTGGGTGAAGGAAGGGAAGGCAGGCAGCTCCAGCACTAGGAGAGGAAAGGTGGCAAGAACCAGAAACAAGTTTTTCCTCTCTGCCTTCGCACACGACAAAAACAACTCGAATGTGCTTGTGCTGACAAGTGCTTTATCTTCCTCTAGATTAATATTTTTAGTTATTTTACACTAAACACATGAAAATATTTTATGTAAGGCAACCTTGCTACCCAGACAAGTCTTGTGTAACTATGATGATACTTGTGGTTGCAGGAGGGAACACTGACTGTGTTCTGGCTCTTCCCTATGTTGCTTGATAGGAATGGGGCCAGGTTCGTCTTGAACCAGGTGTCATATCTGCACTTGTGAAATATTTATTAAGCCTTGTTTTGTTTTTACTCATCTTCTCGCTGGATAGATGGGTAGGGAACCACGTCTATGTTTGCACGAAGGAAAAAGAACGACTTCTAATCTAAAGGGACGGGGTTTTGTGCAGTGCTGAGAGGAAGCTGTGCCGTGAGAAACGCTGTTGTCATAACGTGACCAGGATCTTGCAAATTTGTTCAGTCAAGTGAAGCCTGAATAAGCACAAAAAGTTTCTGGCAGAAGCCGTGGTACCTTGTGGGATGGAGACAGTCACTTCCTGCGGAGCTCCTGCTGACTCATGCTTTAAATGGGTGGAAGTCTTTGGAACCGGCGACCCGATGTATTTTTAGCCGGGGTTACTAATTTATATAGTGTGCTCGGCCTCCCAGGGTAACTCCAGTCACCCTTGAAGCGCGGATGGGCTCCAAACCCACAGCTAATTTTATCCCCTAAGTGGAGCAAGCGGCAGTTGTGTAATTGCTGCGGGAGAAGCGTTCCCAGCCCGCTCGGGTGGTATCCACTCTTCCACCGCCGACCCCCCGGCAGGGAGCGAAGTGCCGGGAGGGGTGGGCACCTCGCGGGGACCGGGATCCGTCCCGGGCATCAGTCCCGGGGTGCGCCTGTCCGCGGCTCGGATTTGTCACGGCGGGAGCGGGGCACGGTCCCTTTAAGAGCGCGCGCCCGGGGTGCCCGAGCCCGCCCAGCCTAACCTGCTAGCAAGGAAAAGTTCTTTACGTGACGGGCAGCCCGCTCCGCCAATCAGCGGGCGCGGCCTGGCCGGCGGGGCGGGCCTCCGCCGCCTCGACCAATAGGAGCGGGAGGGCGGGCCCCGTGCCCAGGGTAGGTTGCGCCGAAGTGCAGCTCCAAGTGAAGTTAATCTGGGGTGAAGCGAACAGAAAATTGTGGAGATCGTGTTGGTAGGAATTTTGCCGTTCTAATCGCGTCGTGTGGCGTCGTTCCGCCCTCCGGGGCAGTGGAGTTCATGTGCGTGGGGCTTTCCTTCGTCGTTTCGCTCTCTAATGATGGCAGGATATTAACATTTATGCAGGGAAGCAGAACAAAAGGGCTCTTTAGACAGGAAATAAGGTGCTGAGAGGCTCAAACTTGACCGAGTTTCTTTTGTCATCTCTCGGCTTTCGCCGGGTGTTCTGATGTGGAAGAATCGAGCGGTTCCACATTATCTTACGGAGAAATGTTAATTCTAAAATAGCGAGGATAATGCTGCTGTTTTGGAGTTACACAATGTTACAGGAAGAGAGCTCGATTTTAACTCTAACTTCCCTGATTCTGATGAGATTGGAGGTAACTAATTATGACAGCTGCTGTGGGATTATTCAGTGATAGCATTTGCTCCAAGTCATTTGTCTTAAATTGTCCTTTGTTGTATCACTGAAGGCTGCTGTGCTGTTGTCTGTGTGTTTGTTCTTGATGAGAAGAACGTCTCGCAGGTCTTTAGCATTTAGAACAAAGATATGTAAAAACTATGTAAAACATGGCAGTTTTTCTCAATTTTAATGAGTTTTGTGGGGTGTCTGGGTCTGTCGGAGCTCTGATTACAAACAGAGGCAGGAAAAATTAAGTGTTACTGCTCTATGTTGCAGCTATTACCCTTCCAGCCAAGAGAAATAAAAAGCACGGGTGGGGGGAGGATTTTTTTTTTCATTTGGAATTGGTCTGATTCTCATTGGAAACCTGTATTGCCTAATGGTAGCAGGTGTTTTAATTGGGGAAAGATTATTTTCAGTTTCTGCACCAGTTATATCATATATGATATTTTCAGTGATACTTTGTGCATCTGAAAGGGTTTCAGGAACAGGAAAAGTATGAATTGCCATGGGTGGCATGGGATAGGGTGAGAGGGAGGAGAGCAGGAAGTGGCGAGGCAGGAAACAGGGGGGTTCTAATGAGAATGAAGACTTTCTTTTAATTGTTGCCCTCTTTGTATTAGATGAGGCCACATACAGAACAAGGCTTTCAGATTGGGAAATCTGTTTTCTTACTTCCCTAAATATTTCCTGTTTTTTATAAAATCACTTGGGTTGATACACAGCTGCTCTTGGGAATTGGAAAGAAATACTCATGTCCCTAATACTTGTTGAGTCTAAGAAGTCTGATGGGGTTTGTATGATTAGTCATGGTGATAGAAGAATGGATGTGAAAAATTGAGCAACAGTCTTTCAAATGACCGTGGAAAGCAACTGCTTAGACCTTTACTGAATGTAAACAAGTCTTATTTTGAAAGCATACCTCATTCTTTCAGTTTTACATTGAGCCATTCTGTTTTCTCCCCAAATGCTGAGTATAGATTGCATTTATATATCTATCTGTCTGTCTCAGTGTCTTGACACACTGGCGTCTTGCCATGGGCCAGTGGCTTATAGGTCTGAATTACTAATTACTCTTGTTATTTTTATCTGTTCATGGCGTTTTTAAATGTCCTGGGTTGTATTTAAACCCTGGAAATACTATTTTGGAATGGGCAGTGGCTATATGTGGTCTTTTAGCTGAGAGTTGATAGAGGTTTCCTGTACTGGGTTTAAGACCAGGATATGTAAGTGTTTAAATACCTGGATTTAAGTGATTAATCAAAGTAATCAAATATTAATTTCTTAACTTCCATGTGATGCTAGGCCTAAGACTAAGTGGCTAGATCAGGTGTATGAGGTGAGGACAAGAAGAAGAGTAGAGTTAGCTGGAATTCCTCTAAACCTGTGAGTATGTCGATTAGAATTGCTAAAACTAAAGGAAGCCCACTGAAGTATTTGTGTGCTGTTAAATATTATGTTTAGCCAAAAGCTGGTTTCGCTTAGGACAAGATAAAAGCTGAATACATGAGGCAACTTGGTTCATACTGCTTGATCACTGAGCATCCATGTTTCTTGGGCCCCCTCTGCCCCCCAAATTAGTTAGGAAAGATGTATTATCTGGGACCAGTTTTCCTGATTTATTCAACACAGGAGTGAAATGCTCAACTATCTTGCCACATGTATACAGTTCTAATGCAGGCTGTTTGTAGAAAGCAAATCTGCCCTAAAGGATAAACATACCACTTTGCTGGCACAGCTGTGCAACTTCTGTATTCAGGCTACAGCAAATGTTTCTTGCCTGCATTCAAAGCCGTTGCTGGCAGGACCTGTGTTGTCCCCGCACGACGATTGGTTGTTCCAGCATTTCTTGTTCATAAAACCTTCTCCTGCACATGCTCCATCTGCAGATCTTAAACACTGTGAATGTGTTGTGTGTTGTGGGATTTATGTGTCTGCTTCTTGTGCCAGAATGGAATATACATCTCTGATGTGACTAAGAGATTCTTAGAATCCACTGTAACCCTGTGTACAAAATGCAGGACCAAGTTTTATCTCCCCTCTTCATGAGACAAAGGACATCTGTGCCCTACAGTCCACTGGCTACTGGTGGCACTGCCCAGTGTTGTGAGGTGGGTGGCCCAGCATGAGCTGGGATGGTGACCCTGCACTCTGGTTCTGTTCAGTGCTACTTGGAGCAGGCTGTGTGCCTGCCATGTGCTGATCTCTGTAAAATACCCCGAGCTCTAGGGAGGGCAGAAGTCCCCCCTGAAAGCAGGGACCTGGGCTTTGGATCCCCCCTGGCTTGTTGGGCCCTCTCTGCCACACGCAGGGCCTCCTCCTGCGCGCTCCCAGCAGAGTGGGTTCTGTGAGCACTGCAGGCAGAGTCAGCTAGGCTGGCTCAAATTGTTCTGAGCTGGTGGCTGGAGCCAACCCAACTGGCTCTTTTCCCCTTCTCTTCCTCCCCATTTCCCAAGTGGTTTAGTGATCATTTCTGCTAATTGCCCTGTGCCCAAGGCGGAAGGGAGGGGGGAGAAGAATAATGTCATCCTAGAGCATGTCAGTGATACCCAAAAAGGGACACCTGCCCATGGTTTTAGCTGTGAGGTTTGGCCTCTAGCTGGTTTTCTCCTGGTTTCTAGGAAAGGGGTGAGCTGAGGAGGTGTGATCAGCACAGGGGTGCTGTTGCAGGGCAGATTGGTGCCGAGGACCAGCCCTCTCCTGCAGATACAAGAGCTCTTCAGGAGATAGTTGTGTGTCTTCCTGTGGTGTGGAGCTTACTCTGGGTGGGGCGAATCATCTGCCCGGTGATGTTTACACTGTAATAAGGTTTTGTGAAAATAAGCAGTTAATTACACATGACCTACAAAGGCATTAAAATAGTTGGGATCTGTTCTTGGTTTAAAATCCACTTAACAGAGGCATGAAACATGTTTGGGAATTTTTAACCTGCTT
>VZRR01012109.1:348554-459862 GCA_013398015.1 Oreocharis arfaki
TAATCTTTAGAAGTATCAGGAACATTGTCTTTCTTCCCTGTTCTTGTTGGATCTCTCAGATGTGTCATAAGCTTCTCAGCCCTTAATTGAAGGGGTGGGGTGATATATTTTTAACAGATCCCTTCTTCCAAGTGTGTTTATAGGGCTTTTGAGCTAAACAGAGATTAGCTAAAACAAAGCTTTGGCAGTGCAAAAACTGTTTCTCCTCTGTCATAATGGGTTTTTTTTGCTTATTATCCAGTTGTTGAAAGAAACTGAGGGTTTTTTTCATTTGAAAAGTAACTTTTTTTGGATATTAAATTATGCATTAAGAGATAAACTGAGTTAAATCCTAACTTGATCCATCTTCTGCTCCATTTAAATCAACTTAAGACAGTATTTTGAGTATTACTTAGACAAATGAACACACTCATTTGAGTATTTCCTAAAAATAGCTCCTTTTTAGGCAGCAGTTTTATAAACCCACAGTTCTTCCTTTACCTTAATGCTTCAGCGATCTTGCAGGAGCTCAGACTGTCTCTGTTCTGAAGACCACCCCGGCTCAGCTGTTCTGCCCTGCCAGGATGTATTTGTGTCACAGGACTCTAACCTTCAGGATATGGTATTTGTCAGTCTGAAACGTAATAATCCTGTATCTGGAGAACTAAACTATAAACAGTGTGGGCTGGCTTGGCAGGCCCTGGCAGCCACCCCAGCAGTTTAACTAGCCCAGGGTTTAAGACAGCACTGCACCGGTGTGTCCTGTAATTCATGATGCTAATGCATCTTTATCTATGTGAAGGATTAGGGAGACAAATATAAACTTAATAATCAAATTGGAATGGGAGCTTAAGAGAGGTATTTCTGAGATGGAAGTGAGGTGTTTTGGGCTCGTTGAAACATTTTGCATTGCATGGGGTTTTTTTTTTCCAAGGCCTGAAGTTTTCACCAGTAGCCTGAACAAGGTAGGAGAGGAGGCTGGACGATTTTCATGTGTGTGCCATGGAATGTGATTATGCTGATGAAAGCAGAATATGGCATGAGGAAGGCAGGTATTTTCCATGTAAAGTTTTAAATTATGTTTGGGGAAAGAGAACCACTGATTCTTCAGGCAAAAGTGGAGCATTTTGTACCTAAATTGGACATACTAATGCATTTTATACAGAAGGCTATCTCTGATTTAGATTGTCAGAAGAAAACATTCAACGAGTTGTTGATCATGCTGGTTTCAAGGATGGGGTGGCAGGGGAGATATGAGACTGCAAAGAAGGATAAAATTATTTTTCTACTACCCCCTGTATGAATTTTGTATGGATTTAACATGTTATTCTAGGCCTTAATGCAATGCAGTGTTGTCATGCATCAGGTTTTCTGTGCAACAGTATGACCTTGCATTGGGATCTGTATCATTATCAAGGTTGGGCAAAAGAAGTGTTTGTGAGTATTAAACTGAAAGGTTTGGAGATTGCTCTCCTTGCCCAGTTCCTTCAGAATCAGGTAAGATGCTTCTGATGTAGCTTTAGTTGATGATACAGGAGAGTTTTTAAGTGAACTTCACCAGACTTCTCATGTTGGGATTATGCATCCAAATATCGTGCTGGTATGGTGTGCTGTTGGATATTGGTGCCAGGTCCTTAGGTAAAGTGGTTTCGTAGGTATTAATTAGAATTAATTATTAAACAAACATTGTTCTCCAGGTGAAAAGTGACGAGAAAAGTATTTATTTTAGTGTTTTACGATACCAAAACATTTGATTACTAACTTGCAAAGAAAGGGAAAAAAAATTGTGGCAACATGGAAGGACTTACTGAAATGCTTCTTAGGGAAGAGACTTTAGAGTTGCTTGGTAGAATTGTTTTGAGCATCGACATATTTTCATGGGGTTTGTTTAAAGTATCCTGGGAGAGGAGGAAGGCAGCATTAGTAACAATAGGTCAAGGTAAGTGTATTATTATTAGTTACATAACAAACAGATTGTCAGCTGCCTGTGACAAACCATGCAAGGGCTAAGACTAGTGCTGAGATAAAGGAGTGTTTGATTTGTTGCAGAATGGTGTGGCATCTGGGCATGACTTTGTTGCCTTCTTAAGTCCACTCAAACTTGGTGCTTTGAGTGCATTTAAAAGTGATTTAAAACTTCTGTGCATGGCAATGGAGTAATTTGCTTTAACTTTTTTCTTCCAGTATAAAAACAAAAAAAAAATCTAATTCACCCTCTGGTCACTTGGTTGATTTTGTTGCCTTTCTGCATTTGCTTTTTTCTTACTTAGTGTCTGTGAAACTTCTGGCTGTTGCCTGGTCTCTTTCTGCAGGAATTAGCTTGTTATTTTGCAAAGTCATAATGTGACTGTGACCCATGGTCTTAAGTTTATACCTAGTCATTCTGTATATAAATAAATCCCTGATTAGTTGCTACCTACTTAGCCTTCTGTCTTCAGCCTCAGATCCTACACTACACAATCAGAATGGTTGGAACATCGGTCTGCTCTGAATAATATCTGTGTCCTTTTTGCAGCTATGATACCTTAATTTCTCAGACTGTCAAGGCCTGAAATGAGGAATTTATTGAAATGTTTCTGTATGCCCTGGAAGCTCAGCCTGGTGAGCTTACACAGGGTGGCATATGCAGTGTAAAATGTGCATTGTGGTGTTGCTGGGTTTCCTTGAGCAGCATCGAGTTAGTTTTAAAATGGGACAGTTGGTTTTTGAAACCCAGGGTTATGGCTTAAAATTAGTGATTTTTCTTAATGTAAGGAATACAAATATTCTTCAACAGTTGTGTGGGGATTTTTGCCTTCACGAAAGGGATGTGAGACAGAAGGGATTTCTGGGAGACAGTGTAAGGGCACTGGGCTTGTTTCCAAGCCATAGCAATGATGCTGTACTTGTGGAATCAGCATAGCTGATGCTGCTGTGCTTGTGCCTGCATCCTTAGGCCAAGCTAAAGGCCCTCGTTCCTGCTGATAGCCCTCCTGTTTCTGACCTGGTACCATAATAAAAAAGAAAATACTTTGTTCTTTTTCCATTGTTTCCTGATAGAAGCCCTATAGCTTCTATATTGGCCGTAGTTTGTGAATGGAAGGGAATGAGCGTCATGATAGAAAGCCACACGTTGACAGCTGAAGCTCAGCATCCTGTGTGCAGATTTTTTTTCTCCCTTTTCATCCATTCTGAAGTGTGATACTGGCTTTAATATGCCAAGCAAAATAATTGGAGATCTGGCCTGCATTTTTCTATGTTTGTCTACTTTTCCTTTATATCATGAACTTTTCTTTCTCTAGAAAGTGCTGTTACTTTGTCATGTGTCAATCTGTTCTCTGGCAGAATACAATCACTATGGCAAGAGGGTAAAAAGAGAAATTGGATCTACTTAAGGAGTTATTGTTCAAAATGCTTCTAAAAATGTAAATTTCTGTTTATGTGGCTTGAGGAAAAAGGGGAAATCCCATGGCACTACTTAGCAGCTTTTTGGTTAGAAGTCCCTCCTGTAAAGCCTGGAGGCTTTATGGCTTTATTTTTCCATGTAGAATTGTAGGAAAAAACTCTGTACAGAGGTAGCATAGTAATAAGGGGGCAGACAGTGGCATCCAGCCGCACTATTTTTAGGCGATTGTGTTCTTAACTTGCTGATTTAAGTGTTCTGGACAGTGAGTGGGGGAGACTTTGTACTAGAAATGTGTGCTCACATAGCGGAATCCTGTCTGGAAACAGAATGAATAGCAGACTTGGTTATCAGGAGGGCAGTTCACAGAATTGTAACCAGGGTATTTGTAGGTAAAAAGGATGCCCTAGTGATTAAAGCACAGTGTTTGCAATGCAGACTCTTACTCGAAAGCTGTCAGCTCTGGCTTTCTCCTCAGATCAGAAACTGAAATATGTACAGTCTGTTCTGTATGGGCTTAGGGAAGAAGTGTAAAAAACTATTTTCTGTTCCATGATGGCACTGGGGGAAGAAATGCCAGTTGTCCTCAATCAAGTTGCTTCCAGTATTTTTTCAAGCTTTTCTTAAGCAGTGACCTCTCCATCTGAGCAGGTGGTGTACTTTTGGAAACCTTCAGAGAGGAGAGTGTCTCATTGCAAATTGCTTATAATTCCCTAGCCCCTTGTTTATTAACTTGACACTTGGATAGTTAAAGCTGGCACAAGGCAGCTCTTACTAATTCTCACTCTGACCTCCTTGTGACGTGTGCATTTTTCCTTGGCTTAAGCTGGAAGTGAGGCTGTGCCTTAAATTTCAGTTCTGTTACTCACCTGGTAGGTTCACCTTCCTCCTGCAGGACACTGTTACCTTTGGCTCTTCTGGCACAGAGCTGCACCATAAACCAGACACGAGAGCCAGTCCAAGCTTTTGAAGAATGAAGTCTTCAGGGTAGATCAGTTCCTGTCCCAGCAATGCTGTGACCGAGGTATCTAAAGCCCCAAATTACCTGTATCATGAAACCATTGCATTAGTTGCATGTAAATAGGTATTGAATGCACTTGTATAGGTTGCAGTTGGATTTTTAGACGTTCTGTTGTTTCAGGCAGTGCAAAGTGACAGCTGAGAGGAAGCTGAGGAAAGATGCAAAACTTCAGAGTGTGACCAGTTGGTCTATTCATATCTTCAGTGAAACTTGACAGTGTATTAAAGTGATGGACACAATACCAGTTGTCCCAACATGGCAGCTGCTGATCACCTGTGTAATGTTTTCCTGTGCTTTGTGCAGGGTGGTAAGTTTCAGTATGTAGACAGCTACATACTACATGTAATTTATTTGGGATCGTGTAAGCTGGCTTCCCCAGTGATTGAAATAATAATTAAGGGATAAAAAAAGCAGCAAAAAACCCCCCTAGAATAGCATTGGGGTTAAAACAAAGTAATACCTTTGAGTCCCTTGACTAAATTTAAGTGTATTGCAAGAGATGAGGAATGCAGCTTTGCCACAGGGAAGGTTGTACTTACACCTCTTCTGCTGAAAACTTGTCCTTACATACCCTCTTTCTTTGGTCAGGCTCTAGCTTTAGGTTGAGTTCCCCATCAAACCACAGTAAGGGTATTGTATAATTTTGCACACTTAAATTAGACACAGTGCATAGTTCTAAATAGAACTACACATCAGGCATGATAATCACAGTGTTTTTGGAAGTTAAACTGAATTCACGATGCCCTAGCCAGAAATGATGATCGTTTTATTTATTAACACATAGGAACCCCGATATTAGAGCAGGAGCTCCCTTAGCATTAGACCCATATAGAACTGTGGCATTATAAGCTAATTAAAATTCTACATAGTGCTGTTTATAAAAACAAATTATAATGTGTTTTGTGCTTGCTGTCAGTTCTCAGCAACAGGTGTTTTGTTAACAAGAAGCTGTCTATTTTGGGAACTCGTGTTAAAGCGGCTTTTATCTCTTCTGAGTTTGATATGCTTAAAATAAGTGAAACTTATGCTGTATTGAGAGAAGATTACTTATTCACTGAAGCTCAAAAGAAGCGATTACTGAATCTCTATCTATTCTTTCAGTAATTATGAGGGTAATCTTGTAAGTGTTTGAATCCTTCTTACAGATTATTTTTCATCAGTGTGTAAAGTCAAACCTGTTTTAAAATACAGCACCAAAGATAGTTTATGGAGATGCTCTCCTGAGTCCCTTTTGTATTTTAAAGGAATTAAGAGAATTCTAGAATCTCCTGATTCTAATTTTATACAGCCTCTGATTTCTGAAATGGCCAGCTTCAACATCGGATACCAAAGAAAGCGGAGTGCAGCCCTGTCTGGTCTGTTTCAGAGTAGCTTTCTTACCTTTTGTAGAGCATTTTAAAAGAAGGCATTTCAAGTAAGCCTTACATGTATGGGGCTATGTAGAAATATGAAGGGCAACTCAAGGATTCCTGCAGCACCTGAATGCCAAAATACAGGTATGAGATGGTACAACTCCAGAGGAAAGAAAAGGGCTCCTCAAGGAATATCTGCGACTTGTGCGGCTTGACACCAGTTCAGCCCCACGTGACGGAAACTGTGCGAGCTGACGTAGCCAGCTGCTGATGAGCAGTTACTGACATGGTTTGATTTTTCTAATGGGTGTAACTCCTGGATTTTTATTCCTCTTGAGCAGAGATGCCAGAGCAAGCACTCCCTGCAGGGGTGCTCTTTTAAAAGTAGCTGCACGTTCTGTCACAAGTGTAACTTTCATGTAAGGTTTTTGTGGCAGTCTTGTCTCAGAGACAGCCCTCTTCCAAAAACGGGCCTGCTCAGCCTGTCTGCCTTAAATCTTGGGTGATCTGGGGAGGCTGAACTGAGTAAGTACAACTTCATATTTGTGGGGGAGAACACTTTTGTCTGGCTTGTGTGTGGACATAGTGCTTTGGGTAGGACAGCATGGCCAGTGTCCTCTCTGTGTTCCTCAGATATGCCTCTTGAACGTCTCTCACCATGCCTCTCCCAAGGACAGCAGATCAAAACCAGCTTCCTGAAACACGTGATACGCCCTTTTCTCGTGTTCACTTTTGTCTGTAACTCATTAGAAATTGCCCTTACTTTGTACAGAACAACTATAGTTACTGCGTTGTTCTCAGTGTTTTTAATGTTTAACTAGTTATCTTTATTGAAGGTCCCTGTCATGGCTCGCTGTAAACAAGCGTGTCCAGCTCCAAGGGTTACTTGCTGTTTTTTATTCTTGAACCCAAGGAGTGACTTTTGTGGTGTGTGTGTGTTTTGTTTTGTTGTTTTCACTTGCATTCAGGTTGACCTCTCTAAAAAGCCAGCTTTGTCAGCTTAGATTTTCTGATAGTCATCACTGAAGAGATAGAAACTTTCAACATGCTGGTGGTGCTCTTTCTGAAAGCATTTCTGTGCTGCTCTGGACTGGAGTTCGCTGAATGAACTGGGTTGCCTACAAATGTATTGTGCTATTGGGGAATAAGAGGCTTTTAAGTTTTCTAAGTCAGAGGAAAAAAATGATGTTTCTTTGAATCTCAGGAAGTTTGGATACTGTCATATGTAGGGATCTAATTCTAGTGGTGCTGCAGTGTTAGTCTAGAGGAAATCCCAATGTACAGGTTTAAATGTACAAACAGCTATAATTCTTGCTATCTTGACTGGTATTTTGCTGCTTGAGACTCAAATTGAAATGCATGATAAATAGGAGTGTTGAAGGCTTTATATAGGCTTTTTACACAGGCTGAACTTAATCTTTTAGGTGTCTCAGCAGTTAGCAGGTGCTCCAGCATAAAGTAGTGGTCATTCTTGCAAAAAACCCCATCATCATACCAGTAGCTCTATGTGGCAGCTTTCTGGAATTCCAACACTTCCATGATAATCCTTTTATCCGTACTCTGCCTCTTCATAATACAGAATAAATAAAATATGATTCCTCCTATTAGGTAATAAAATGTTCCTCTCACATTGGTTGTTAATTATTGGGGTTTTTTTAGAACTAGTTTTCAATAACTTCATGGAATTGGCCCTTGGTTTGGTTTGTTGAGCGAGTGTACTAGAAAGTTTGGAAATAAAATATGAAAAGTTTGCTTATACTTCTTGTTTTTGTTTGTAGAGTTAAAGTGGTCACTGCAAGCAATTAGATGCATTTGCATGAGGTGAATGAGAGTCTGAGATACCACCTCTTCTACAGAAGTTAATCTTTGGCTCTAGTAATCTGTGCTTTGCAAAGGTTAAGCGTGGTCACAAGTAGTAATTACAGTTTCAAAGTAACATCTATTAATAGTGTATGTAGACAAGCATGGAAAGCTGAGTCCTTATTATCAGTGATCTCCTTGATACCAGTATAGAATCTGTGCATCTTTGTTCTTTCTTAGTAAGAGTGCAGAGATTGTAGTGAAATGTTCTCTTGTTCCTCGTGTAACCTTGAGTACAAGAGCAGTCAGCTGTACTTAGCAGCATAGATGCTTAAACACTGCAGGCTTTGTCTCTACCAGGTGTTCCTGGGTTTATGATATTCTGGCTCAGATTAGTTATGAAAGTTGCTAATGTTCCTTCCCTTCCTGAGACCTGAACTGTCTCTTTTCTGTCCATCTGCCACTTCTGGGTTTGCACTTTCTCTCATGTGTGTGTCTCTTCCACTAGTGTGATTCTTTCGCAGTCTGACAACTTATATCTGAGATTCAGCTTTCTTAAGAGTCCAAATGTTATTTATACTTTAGTTTTTGTATGGAGCGATTTAAACTTGCTAACTACTAAAAATTGTAAGTGAAGAAAAGATTTCTGTAACTCTTTCCATGTTTTTGTGAACTTTCTCCTAGGAGTGTGTAATATAAGTACTTGATTTTAGCCTAAAATAAGTCTGTGCATGAAACAAAAATAAAAAGCTGTTCAACAGGAATAGACAGGAATGTAATAGATATTAAATGACTTGTCAGGTAAGTTAAGAGAACATCTTATGTAAGTCTTTGGTCACTAGTGTGAGTATTTTGTTTTTGTTATGAAGTCATTATTCTACTTCAAATTCTACTTCTAATTACAATTTAAAACTGTTGTGAGCAGGAAGAAAGCTGGAGGCTCAGTGGAATGAGTGGAAAGCTTTAAAGTGTATGGATTCTCTTGGTGCTGAGGAAGTTGGAACTCCCATGTTTTGAAAAATGCGGCAGCTGTGTGTTCTGCTGCTACGGGAACAAAGGGGTCGCTGCCCTTACGGATCTGCTTGCATAGCTGGTCCTTAACCATATTCACTTTTTTTAACTCAAAGCATTCTGATGAAACTGGGTCAGAGTGTAACTACATATGTAGCTGTGCTGGCAAATGTGAACCAGCTGCAGTGCTTTAGCCAGGCTGAGCTGTAAGATGAAATGACATGTCTGACTGCAACCAGCAAGCTGGGCCGAGCTGTAATGACTGAGGCCCCTATTCAAATCTGCCAGTTCTTCTTGGCTCCATAGCAAGTTGCTGGGACATGATAACGCCTTAAAGCAGCTACAAATGACTGCTCAGTGAATGTAAATTGGAGCCTTTTGGGAGACAGCAGTGGAGTAAAAGAAAACAGGACTGACTGTTCTGTAACTTGCTATTAATTTGTGAGTCTAGTGCTTTATACCCTGAGTAGTGTCCTGCTTCCAGCAGGACACCTGAGCAGCAAATTCCTCTATGAAGCAGTATCCTCCAGCACAGCCAGTGCTTTGGGAGCTTCTGCAGCAAGATTCAACAGATATCTGCTCTTGAGCCTTTCTTTCCCCTTTGTTTTCCCAAGCCTGTAGAGAAATGCATTTCCTACTTACTGCTTTTTGTACCAGCATGCCTTTTCATATGGTGGTACAGGTGGTATTGGGTATCTGTGCCAGTACATGCACTACCGTGAAATGTATTTTTGTGTGCCCAGCTTTGTGTCTTGCTATATTTGTGCCTGGAATGAAGCTTTGTATGTTTAAGCAGCACACATTACCACTTCTGCAGTTTCTTCCTTGCTTCATTAGCACAAAGAAGATGACCATTAGTACTGGTGCTACTTCAATCAGCGTTGAACTGCTTCATTATAAAGGTGATTACGACAGAGGAGGGGATATTTTAATCACTTGTTAAAATTGGATTTATCATTTGGGGTGAGTGTCAAGTAAAGCTGTCAGTGTGCTGATTTTGACAGTGAAGAGTAGCTCATACTCTGTGCTCTGCTTTCTCTTTGAGCAGCAGTTTCAAAGCTGGCATCAGAACGGTTCAAACTGCATCTGCTGTGGTGCTGAGGCACGGTGCTGTTTGGGTGGTCTCCTCAGCATTAGCTTTTGGGAGGGATCCTTCCCATACCGGTCACGGATTTTAGGAGTGTTTGCAGAACACGAGACTGTACTGCAGGATGTAAGGATCTGCTTGTTTCCCTTACCACAACTTGAAGTATGACAATATCTGGTATTCAAGAGACCTTTTTCTTTGGGGAAGACGAAGAGAAAGCTGGCTTCTGTGCTGGATTTTTTTTTTTTGTTGTTGTCGAGAATGGGGGGGTAAAAGAGATTATTGGTAAACCTTGTGTGTTTAATCCTGCTAAATGCTGCTCTCTCTGATCTTACTGATTAACATTTGAAGCCTATAAAGCTAGGGTATCAGTTATTTGAAACTAGTGGCATATAAACATTTTAATTAAAAGGAAATGAAGAAAGGGGGGTGGGGAGGAAAACCAGTATCACAGCGTCTGTTCTCTAGGGAAGGGATGTGCACAAGTATTTTGTTACTTGCTTTAACAGAGTATTGGAAGATCTCTTTCTCCAGAGAACTTGATGTCCAAAAGATTTGCCCTGCTTTAGTGTTTCTGCAGCTTTGCCTCTATGCGTTTTGTAGGAATGTCCTTTGTGTTTTCTCCTTGGTACAGAGAAGAATTTTCTCTGAGGATGTGCTATGGTGAGGGAGGAAAGGTAGAACCTGTAGCAGCAGCAGTAAGAGGGCACTATTAGATGCATGAAGTTGTGTGTGACAGGAGTAACAGGAACAGGTAGACTTCAGGCACCTTATTTGTAGGAAAAGGAGGACTTAGCCTGCAGACCTGTGTGCTGCCATACTTCTGGTGGTAATAAGTATCTTCTAGAAAACAGTTAGAGGTAATTTCAGCAGAAGCTTAGCAATTTTTAGCTAATGCAAAAAGAAGCTGTTTATTCCATAACCTTCAATGAAGTGGATGTTCTAGGGTTGCACTGAGAGGAGTTGTTTAAGACTCTTGCACTTCCCTTTCGTCTGTTCCTTCTCATTAGTGCTCATACAACTGGTTATACAACTATACTGTAAAGCAAAGCAGGGAATGTGCTTAAAATACTGTAACGAACTTTGTTGGTTTGGGTTTTTTCCTTAAAGGTAAATCAAATCTGCATTCAGAATTCGTAGCATTACCCTGTGAATACTGTGCAGGCACAGCTCTGGGGGAACAGGCAGAGCCCAGAGGCATTTCCAGTAGCTTGACAAGCTCCGCATTTGTTTTGTGACACCTCAAACCGAGGGGGACATACGTGTAGTCATGTTGATCCCAAGACCTTGTTATCACTTCATCTATGAAGCTGCTTCAAGTGCCATGCTGAAGCCAAGCTAGGAGGCCATTTTTGAAATGATGCATAGTGTATGCCCTTGGGATTTATTTTACAGTAGGCTTGATACTCAGCATGGGCTTTCTGCCCCTTAAAAAGGTTGTCCTATTTTTAGCCATGTCACTTCCTGTGCAGTGTGTGTCACTTCTCTGGAGTTGATCTTCTATCAGATGAGCAAGCTCCCCAGTGCACCAGAACAAATATTTGTGTTGTTTCCATCAGATGGCTGAGCTGATGTGGCTGGAGGCAGGAGTGGGGCACAGCAGTGGCTGGAGCTGTGGGAGCAGGCTCGCCCCTCTCACAGCGCTGTTTCAGCAGTGACTGCCCACCTCTACTGCTTTATGGGATGTTTGGGCACGGTGATACCCTGGGTCTTCCTGCGTTAGGAATTACAGACAGTTGTGAAACAAAAGTCATCTGAAGCTGAGCCAAGAACCAGGCTGATGGGAGGTCCTTCCTTCCCCCAAAAACATCTGTTCCGTGATCTCTCGCTGTTGATGTTTGCTGCGATGGGGCCAGAGTCCGGCTGCTCTGCTCCTGGCTGTTTGCCTGCTGCCCAGGCGGCGAGGAGGAGCAGTCCCTGCGGCACAGTGCTGTGTCATCCCGGCCCCTGCCCTCCCGCGGGAGTGCGTGGGTACAGGAGAGCCGTGGCTCAAGTGCAGAGGCGCTGGCAGGAACTGCTGGTACTTGGGTCTCTTGCGTTCTGTTCTCAATGCCTGGTTTTGGCCGGTGGTTCTCTTAATTCTTTAAGCCTGCTCTGCTGCTGAAACAGGCATTTCCATGCGTGTCTGTAGCTAGACACTCTCTCCTGCTCGAACAGCACATCCATGACAAATGAGCTCAGAAACCAGCCTGTGTTGAAACTAGATGGCAGAAGGTAGAGTGGTTGATTTTTTTTAAGTTTGATCATTTCCTTGTTTCGTATTGGTGCATGTGAGCACTGAAAAGGAGGGCTAAGCATGGGAGGGCTTATTCTACTGGTTTGGTCTGTGGCTTTTGGGTTCAAATAGATGAGTTCAACCATCCCAGCAGCTTATGGGCAGCTAAAACATGTGTTGTCCCTCCTTGACATCAATTCCAGAGGCTTTCCTGTATGTTGGGCTTTCTACTTGTTGTGTTTTTACATGTGAACTGACTGAACTCACTGAACTGTCAGAAAACTTTGTGTTGGTGGTGGTCCTTTTAGTTCCTGATGGGTTTTTTTTGGTAGCTCACAGCACTAATTGTGTGGGTGAGGGGGATTGTACCCAATTGCTCTCTTTGAACCCAACAAGCTGTTGTCTTGCTGCAGCTTCTCATTTGACTTCATAACATTGCATCAGTTTGATCCTATCTCTTATTCATTGTATTTCTCAAATATTAGCAACCAATGAAAGATCTTCCACTTCCTGTGGCCCTTATTAAAACTCTTCAGAAGAATCCCTGGCACTTCCCCTTGGAGACTGAAGTGTTCTGAAGCCTCATGCCACTGGCTTGTGCTTTGACTGGTGACAGGATCCACTGGTTAATGAACTTGGGAACTGGCTTAGCTGGAACTCAGGCTAGCTTTTCTTGTTTTTCATCTGGGCATCTTTGGGCACCTTTCACAGTTTGTTTATTGAATTGGAGCTGAACATCTTTTTTTACATCCGTGTTAGAGGTTGTTATTCTGTGTTTGCGTTAGCACCTGGTCCCTTCAGCAATGCTGGGGAACATTAGCAGTGCCTGATGCTGTTACTGAGTTCCTGTGTGCTGCTTGAAACTAATATTGAACAGAAAGGCAATCATGGTACATTCTGAAAGTTAGCTTAGGGTTCTTTAGTATGCTGCTGCCTAAAATTAAAAGGATTAATACTTGTATTGTGACACTGAATCTCTATTAGCTCTTGAAATACTCAGTCAAAAGTGTTTTTAATTAGTCTTTCAATCTTAAACGTTCTATGCCAAGAGTGACTTGTGTAAGGTTTCAGCTTTAAATCGGTTCTGGTTACCAAAGCGCAGAAAACTTGTGTTCATTTGCTCTCCCCTGAAATGGCTTCTCTGAATGTTGGGCCCAGCATAAGAATTAAATTCCACATGCACTACTTGCAGTTTCATTCTGAAAGACTGTCTGGAGAAAGGCAGGAATGAAAGTGCTCTTTCAGCTACAAGTACAGTACTTCAGCAAAAATCAAATTTAGCTGTTGCGTGAGGTCAATGGGGGCTTTGTATGTCAAAAGCAAGTGCTTCTCTGTTGGGGTGGGGGAGTGCAGTCAACAGCTGAAATAAGTTTAATTGCAGGTTGAAGCTGAAAAAGATACTATCAGGTTTTGGTTGTCTTCCTGCCTGTACATCTTCCTTGTCTTAAATCTTGAGTACTTCCTTGTCTATAGAGTACCTTATTGCTGTGAGCAGAGGACTTGTTTCTGTGTTGCTGTTGGCTTTGCAGCCCAGAGGTTTGCTCTTGGTATCAATTTCATGTGTTTTGGGGAAATAAAACCAAGATGGAGTGAATGTGGGTGTGAGAGGAGATGAAGAGATTTCTCTGGGAACAAAATAATGGGAAAGTTGTTTGTGTTTGGCTTCAAATACATCTTATGTAAAAGGAAGTCTCTTTTACTGCGGTGCTTCTTACTGTGGTTTAATCTAGTTTTATAACATGGCAATTGGTGAAGTATTCAAGTATCTTGAAACCCCTTTCCCTCTGGATTTTTTTCTGTTTGAAATGTGTATGGATGCTACTTGCAAGATTGATTTTATTTTTTTCTTTGCAGTAATATTGCTTATATTTGCTTGATGTGCAAGAATTAAAATTACCTATGCTTAGCTCACTTTTTAATCAGGAAATGGTAATTTAAGTTGATCTTGAATTAAGTAATCAATATCTTAATATACCTAGTTTCTTAATGAGAAGCTGTTTTTTCTTTCAGAATTGGTAAAAAAAGGCCAATTGTGTATTTATGGCAGTGGGAAAAATGGAAAATGATTTTATCTCATGAAGTGACCTGTCAAAAATTATTTGCAATTTAGACCACTTGATAATAGTTAGGAGCCTCAGAGCACTGATGGAAATGGTCATTTATTGTAATTTTCTTGTAATCTTGCAAATATCTGTAAACTTGCTTAATACAAGCCAGGGGACGAAAATAAATTATACATTTTTTTATGAAAACCAAATTTAAGGATGTTAAATAATGAGGCGACTCATTTATCTCTTACTTCTCATTTTTATAATATTTTCACACAGAATTTATAAATAGGAGGTTATGTGTACTTGGTCTAATATTTTTGTCTGAAAGGGTGGTTTTCTCAGGGTGTGAAAAATCATAATACAGGGTTTGTGGTAAGCAGTTGTGTCATCTTTCACTAATGACACAGTGACATGTGAATTCATGTGACTGTTGTTAATTTTAATTGCTATGCAGCAAGTAAGTCTGTGTTACCATGCTTGTCTCTTATTTTACAGTTCTCATGCACAGTGTCAGGTGTTCAGGTTTCAGCATAAGTGTCCCCCTCCCCTATTCCCTTTACCTTAGAAGCGGTAATAGTTCTGATATTTGCTAAAATTACTCTTCTTTACAATGTATATATCACAAATAAATTGGTGGGGCTGAGGGTGGGTCATGCAAAGCCTACGAATGACTGTATTTGTGTTATTGGGCAGACTTTATAGACTTTTTGGGGAAGGGCACAGAGTTACCCACAAGGCTTTTTTTGTTTTTTTTTCTGGAAGGTCTTTTTGCTGAGCTATAGGAAATTCCAGATTTTCAAGTGTCAGCTGTAAAAGAAGGGTTTTCTCAGGCCGCTAAATACTGGGTTTTGTGTATCAATTTCAGGTTTATAGAAGAAGTGAAAATGGCTCAAGAAACTAACCGTAGCCAAGTGCCTATGCTTTGTTCCACTGGCTGCGGGTTTTACGGGAACCCTCGCACAAATGGCATGTGTTCAGTGTGCTACAAAGAACACCTTCAGAGGCAGAACAGTAATGGTAGAATTAGCCCTCCTGGTAAGTAACACCATCCTACACATGTGTGAACAGCTCCACCTGGCACAGCGGGCAGCAGCTTCCTGGCCATGCCCAAATACTGCTTATTGGAGCGTTAGTGCAAACAGTTTTATTCCAGCATCTTAGCGTATGGAATGAGCTTGGATGGAATGCTCGTCGTGGAATTGTGCTGCCACTAATCTGCTGGGAAGTAGACTCTCACTAATACCTTTTGTATTCATTTGAGTGTTTCCGATTGGAAGATTAGAAAAATGCAGAAAAAACACTATGCCAGTGTATTTTTCCTGAAATTACTGACTGGAGAGATGGGATTGATCTTGGGGAATGTTTGTGAAAAGCATTTAAGGTACAAGTATTTTGTCTCTGCAGCCTCGTGCTGGAGGATTAACCTGTAAACACTTGATAGTTTCTCAGTAACTTCAGATATTTTCTGTTCTTTTTGGGCTAGTGCCCCATTTGCTTTGGCCCGTCCTACAACCTGACCTTTTAAATTGAAGCAATAGCTTCTGTTGAAGTCTGGGGATCTGGGTTCTACACCTTCAAAATGCATCTGAAGTTGGCATTAGGATTTTATACTGGTGTTCTCACAGATCCATCTTGGTTTTTTTAAATGAAGCACCAACTTCTCATGTCAGAATACTGCAGTTTATGCTGGGGAAGCTGCTTGTAGATGCTTTATTTAGCAAAAAATAGTAACTATTTTAAAACTCCAGCTTCAGAATTTTCTGCAGTGTAAATTCTGGGGGCCTGGGTCTGGAATGAGATCAAAATATGGCCAAACATAATTACTTTTTTTTGGTAAAATTACATTTCATTATGGTGTAGGCAGAGATGCAGTTACTTTCCTGACTGGTATAGTAAGGGTCGAAGAGTAATTGCTGTGTCTAGCTGTTGTAGTCCCAGGAAGTAGCATAACACGTTTTCCATGGATTTGTGTCTTGCAGCAGCCTCTGTCAGTAGTATCACCGAGTCCTTACCGGTCCAGTGCACAGAGGGCAGTGCCCAGGAAACTCAGTCCACTTTAGATTCTACATCGACTCCATCTATGCAGCCAAGGTAAGATGCTTCGGTCTGCTCTGTGTCTTTACAGAAAAAAAATCTGTGTCAGGATGATTAAATGAAGTGTAATGATCCTGCATAATTAAATGCTGGAAGCAGGATTAGGAAAAGGTGTGAGATTTCAGTGCTAACTTTAAAGCATGGGATCTCAGGGTGAATACTAGCAGATCCCTGCGCTTCATCTGGCATTCAAATGGAAATTTGTCTTTAGAATTTAGCCTCAAATAGAAGTTGCCAGCTTCTGTTCTACGGAGATTTGTCTGGCTGCTCTTCTGATTCCACAACTTGTAGTTGTACATTTACTGAAGGACAACTCTTTTCATCTTAAAAATTTGGGGTTTTTGTAAAATTGGCGAAAAGCTGTTTACTTGAGCTCTCATAAGTAAATGTATGATAATGTGTTGACAAGCCAGTTGCTTCGCAAAGAGTGGAGAGTACTAGAACAGGGGAAAGATAAGAGTCTTGGTACAAGTTGTGCTGCTGAACTGATCTCCTATTAAACAAGTAATTTCCATCTGGATTATTCAAGGATACATAATGTCCTCTTGTAAATCACTCAGACTTACTAAGTGTTCTCCATTTGTAAAAGCTAAATATTTGTTTATATTTAGTGTCTCCATTTCAATTTAGAATGACACAACCAACAGCAGCTTAAGTGTTTCTGAAATCTTTTGAGTGAAAGGTGTTAGTGTGTTATATACCATGGAAGCTAACTTGCAGTAATACTCATTTCAACTTTCTTTAAAAAAATGAATGTAGTAAAACACAGGCTGAGGGTGATTTCATCAGTTACTGCTGACTGGTTCTGCTCAGCCTGTTTTCTGCTCCCCATCTATTTATAGGAGGTGTTATCTCATGCTTGGATCCTGCGTATGAACTGAGAGCTAGGTGCCATGCTTGATGCTATATTTAGTCTTTCCATTCTGAGGTTTCTAGTTGGGCTAGAAAATACGTATCTTACCCTGAAACAACTCTTCTGGTATGTGTAGAAAAAAAAAAAGTTCATCCAGGTCAATGCACAGATGTGAACCAATTACAGTGCCTTGCCTTTGTTCTCCCACAACTTCAATAAAACCATGATAGATTAGAAGTACCTCACTGATCACTGGCTTGATTACTGTCTGCAGGAGAAATGAGTGGATGGTTGCTCTTGGACTTGAACTTCAAAAAAATCACTGTCACTTGCTTGAGGTTTTTTTCCAAAATAAAAAAGCAGGCATTCATCTTCAGTCTCTGGAAAATTATTATTATTATCTCTCAGAATTATGCTGCTCTGAGGACAGATGTATTAAATTGACAATGCCCTTTTGCAGGTGGCCAGATATGCAGCTCAAGACCTACCTGCAGTTCTTGACAATTAAAATTGCGACTCCAGTGCTCTGGTTGTGCCATGGAGTGCTGGTTCATGGGCTGCTAGATAATGTGGTTTTTGCCTTCAGAGTGAATTCCTCAATGGAAAGGAAAAAAAAAATAATGCAAATGAGATAGTGCTACCTCTTGCTTGGGGCTTGAGCTCTGCCTTGTTCCATAGGAGAGCTGCTGGATGAGCAGCTTGGCTGGGAGTGACTGCTAATGTTGAATTGCTCTCTCTCAACTGCTCAGGGTGTTCACTGGTGAGTGTTCAGCCATGCTATGATTTAGCAGTATGGCTAAAGGGTTGGGAAGGTTGGCCTGCACCACTTTACACAGTGAAAATCCAAGGGGTTCTGTGTGCAGCTGCTGCAGCTTTATTACTGGAAACATTGACATGCTGCAATTTTCTTGTTCATATCACCAGAACACTGAAAGTAGCTCCTCTGCAATTATCTTGCTGACTTGTGTTATAAAGATCCTTGCATATTGCATTGCTGCTTCTGTGTGGAATGATGGTATGCCAAACCACCCAAAATATTTTTCCTTTTTTTATGGTGGAACTGTTTTACTGCATTCAATATGAATTAAAAAAAAATGTTTACCTTTTGTGGCAGTTCAGATTATGGCAGTTTTAAGCAGTTACAGAAACAATTTCAGAGTGAAAAGTTCAGAGTGGGATACTCTTTCATCAAGAGGTGCCCTAATGTATCTCTTACAGGAAAAGAAGGTGGAAATGCATCCTAAAAATCGTAACTTTCTTCTTTTGCCCCCCAGCCCTGTGTCAAGTCAGTCACTTTTAACAGAATCCGTAGCGTCATCCCAACCGGATAGTACGGCTGTGGACAAAACAGTACCTGAGACAGAAGAGTTGCAAGGTTGGTGCCTAATTTTCAGAGGCAGAATTGATGAATAATGTTTTTTAAACTTTGCCTGTTCTTAATACAGTCCTGTTTGAGATGGCTGATTCTCAAACCCAAATATTCTGTGAAATCAGAAGGCAAAATAAGGATAAAGTTTCTTTTCTTGAACGGCAAGCCAAGCTGAAACCTGGTGGTTATGTTTAATTGGTGATGTCAGTGTCTGCCATAAACAAGCCTGTTAACTGGTGTTGGAAATGCACATTGTAAACCAGCATCCTATTCTGTCTCTATGCCACTGCTGTTACACGTAAGTAGAGTTTTGAGCATGTGTTGCTTCTCAGAGTAACCATTTACAGCACATATCAGAAGTTTACGAACGTATTTGTGATAGAGGGTGTGTGACATGGCCATTGCAAGAACAGGGTCAGTGTTTCTTATAAACAGTAAACACCTATAGAAGAACCTTTCACCTATGAACTGTAGTGGTGTAGTATTTTGAACTACTGAAATTCACTTTATCAAATATGAAATTACCAAACCACAGGTTATGTTTGCTTGAAGGAAAATGGCTGAGTGGGTTATTTCAACTATATTGGCCTAAAATCCTTCTTGTTGGTACTATGTTAAGTTTCTTTCCCCCTTTTTCTCTCCATATGCAGACCTTAAGAGCTTAAGACTAAAAAAAAATTAATAGTATTTCTTTTGAAATGTAAAAATGCCAGATGGTATACAAAATGTGCTCAGACTGGTAACCTGTAGACATTATAAAAGGTATTTAAAGGTAAGTCAGTATATACTCTGCCTTCTGCTGAGACAGTTTAGGCTTTCGTGGGGAGGATTATTTTTCTGTAGACTAGTCTAAACACAGAAGTTTGGGTTTTTCACAGATACAACTTGTAATTCCAGTTAGACATTCTAAATATTACTTCTTTCCCTGTACCCGTGGTATCAAAGTTTTGCTTCTCGGATACTTTTCTAAACCTGACCTGTCCCTTTTTGTAGGGTGGAATATAAGAGTCATTATTCAGCTACTGTGCTGAGCAAGGCCATCTCCTTGATTACATAAGCTTGGGAGAAAAAATTTTAATTCTATTTTTTTACCATTTTTACTAACCTTTGGGGTGTCAGTTATTAGGAACATGTTTATTCTTGAAGGTACACTCTAATGCCTGTTAGGAAGTTTGTGTTCTGGAGCTGAGAGCTCTTGTCTCAGTTTTGACAGTGCATCATCTACTGGCTTTTCACTGGGAGGAACAAGGAGTGCTTTACTTTATTGGCCCTTACCCTGTGAGGTGACTTGGGCCTGTGAAAAGACTTTTCCCAGCAAGTGTTCAGAGGCATGTCTTTCTCCTTAACCATTTGGATAAATTTGTGCTCCTTCTAATTCTCTACCTCTCAAGCTCCTTACAAGAAGAGGTTTCTCAACCAGAAGCTTTGAATTTCGGGACGTATCTGCATTTTACAGTATGTTTTTCAAGGATCAACCTATATCAGGTGTTTAGATTACTCAGCTGTGTCCTCTGTCCTTTTCTTTGTACCCTCGTTTCTAAACTAGGAACATCACCAGCATGTAGTTGCAGTTCTAAATTACCATCCCTATTTATAACTCTCTGGCAGGGTCAGCCTTATTTCCTTAAGAGTTCCTTCTGTGTTGTCCCTTAACTGAAAATCATAGGAGATGTAGTGTTTCTAGCTTTAAAGCATTTTGATTTGAAAATGTGAGTTTGGAAGGAAAGCAGCTTAGAATGGATGCTGAGAGGATTTCGTTGAATTGCTCTCACAGTTGTGCATCCTAAAGTTTCTTTTATTTTGGAATTTGAATTTTAGGTTGCTGACAAGAATATTATACAAACATGTGAATCCAAGTGGTTTTTTTTAGTATTGCCTAAGTTTCTAACATTTAGAAAAAGATAAAGTCACAGCAATGTGCTAGTTGGTCCTGGAGTGAAGTATGTCTAATAGAATTTCTGTTGATGTAGGGGAACAAAGGGAGAAATAATGTCAGTATTTATTTTGATAAAATCTTGCCTTGTGGGAATGTCTGTTCTGGGGAGAGTTGTTCTGTGCTGCTGCTGTAAGTTAATGTATTGTGTTCAGCTGAGGTCCCCTTAACTTGGCATTTAACAAAAATTACCAGGCTGCAACAACATTGAATGAAAGACTGGGTGAATAATTAAGCTTTCTTGGATTACTATTATTACTTTTCTAAAGCAGACAGATAAATGGGACTTGAGCTGTGTGCAACACAGTCCTTGGTGTTTGCAGTCAAGCTAAAACTACAAAGGGATAAAGTTCCCAAAGAGCAGTTCAGGTTTGTCTTTGTTGGATTTATGCATTGCAGAAGAAATAGAGGAAAACTCTAGAGTATGTTAGTAAGTCTAGACTTTGGAGCTAGTGTTTGTATGATGATGCTTGTGGAACACTGCAGAAACCCCAGATGCTCTAAGATAGGGACGAATAGAATACTTTTTAACTGTGATGTTCTTAAGTACCATGAACATACCACTAAAGATGACCCAAAATGGAACTCATTAAGTACATCATTGCAAGCTGCCATCACTCCTGTCATGTGTTGTGGTTATTATTTGAAAAATCAAAGTACGAGGTAGGAGTTGATTAACTTGTCTAAAAGATACGTGGCTGTTCTGAATGAAGTCACCTGATTTTTGTGCCTGTCTGGATTTTAGTGAGGTAAAAGAGTTCAGCTGGTGATAACTTAAGTTTAAGAAACTTGATATTAACAAGATTAGGTTGTTACAGAATTTTATGTGGAGGTAACCTGGACCTAAGGGGAATGCAGTTGAACTAATGGCTTCAACTTCAGTGGGCCTTATCAGGGTTGGCTTGGTAGACAGACCTGGAAAGGAATTGATGGATACTTCTCACTTCTGTGGTAGTACCAGGGACTCGGAGGTAGAGTATGATTATGGTACAAGTGTAGAAAATAATACAGGGTACCCTGATAACCCTGAATGCTCCAGGGAGAGGGGAGACGCTCAAGGGGAAGACTTAAAACCAAATTCTGTGGGTGAGTGTGCTCTTACTTAATTTGCCACTTCCTAACATTGAAACGGTGTATTTTAGGCTGATTGCGTCAGTTTAAAATGTTCAGAAGGAGTGATGCTCTCCTTTGGATTAACTTCATGTTTCACTCCTCTGGAGGAGTGGGGATTCTTCTTCCTAGACCTAGTGAGATGCCCTTAAGAAGTAAATGTAGCTGTTCATGCTCTTCCTGTAGGAACGAGGAATGTTTTTCTTTTGAAGTCTCTGCCCAGTAATGCAGAGGTGATGAATATAAAACATCCAGAGAGAGAACAGATGAGGTGTTGGGTGTCTTGCTGCCCACAGAGCTGTTGTGCCTGCAGGGGTGCAGAGGCTGGAGGCCACTTTATCTTGTGGGTGCTGTTTTTGTGGTCAGAGCACACTGAAGGTCAGGCAGGGGTTGGCACAAGCAAAGCAATAGGGAAAGCGCGTGCCTTTAGGAGAAAATCCAGGCTCTGCTTGTTTTGGTCAGCTGGGAGCATGTTCTGTAAATCAGGGAACTTCTAGTGGCCAGCCCAACTTGTCAGCTCCAGAAATGTGACTGTGTTCATGCCTTACTCCTTTCTGGTTAGTTGGCAGCTTGGGCTGGTGCTGCCAGTGCTTCTGTTGTTTGGCTGCAGGCAGGGCTGGGGCTGCAGGACGGGAGCACTTGGGTTCAAGGGAAGCAGGCAGCAGCATCCTGGAATCCAGATGAAGTCCAGCTGCTTGGAGTGGCTGCAACATATTTCCTGCAGTCTCCAAGCTGGGCAGTATTGCATTTTACCTGGCTTTGTTCTGCTGTGGTCATCACAGGTAGCTTATAGACTGAACACTGGCACTTGGTCATCTAAAGTGATTGGGATATTTGTGATTATCTTAGAGGATTTTGGTTCAAATCTCTGGCTTCTATTCAAAAGCAAATTGAGACCTAAAATTTATGGTTACTACAGTAGATACAGAGTGACTTGTGGTGCAGTAGAAGAATCTTCCCACTCAGCTCTACACTGAGCAGCAGCTCTTAAGTATTTTTAAACCTTTTTAATGTGAGAGCCATAAGCACAAGGAAAATATAAGTAAGAGTGTGTGAGAGCCTTGTTATACAGGGAAGAGTTCCAGTTTTTCCTAAATTTAGCTAATAGTTACAGAGGCTCTTAGTGAAACTTACATTGAGGTAACTGGATTTTGCTACAACAGGAAATGCAAGCTGGAGAATGTTAGCTCATGGCATGAAGATGTCTTCATGGATTAATAAACACTGCAGTGTCTGTTTTGTATAAAACTGCCAAAGTTCATTTGAGTCTTACCCGTTATGGTACTTATCTCACCTGTTTTAGTCCTTGCTGATTTTGGTTCTTATCTTGCAATCCTTTTGATATTATGCCCACTCAAAAATGTGCCCTTTGACAGCCATTTAAAGCCATTGAACTTTTTTTTTTTTCAAGCTACAAATTTTTATTAATTTCAGGACGAAGAGAAGCTCTGCTTGTAACGTAGGTGGTGACTTAGAAGGATTTAATAGACCATGTGTAATAGTATCTTTGCTAGATTAACCTGTGGAATATACTGTCCCCTCAGGCAAAATCTTTGCTGGTGATCAGGTATCTTGCTATCCACTGATGTTGCTTAGTACAATGTTTTGATGCATAGCGAAAGTGATGAGTGCCCTTTCCTTTCAAAAAAAAAAAAAAAAGAAAGATCAGAATGTCAGCAGATGAAAAACCCCACTGGATTTGTCATGCAGAAGAGCTGTCAACTGGCATAGAACTAGCACAGAACTGCATGTGACAGTCTCTGACAAACAAAAGTCCAGCTGCACAGAGATGCCTGCAGCTTTTTCCCTGACAGATGTCTGAGCTTGCTGTTGTATTCCCTTCCTTACAGCACTGGTTCTAGCTCTGCTTCTGTCCACGCTCCTCCCAGCTGGAGCTTGCTTTTGTTCTTTGCTGCAGATACTCCCAGCTTCTGTGTATCTTGCTCACTGGAGACTTGTCCTGCTGTGGTCTAGCTATGTCTGGTAGGCAGAGGTTGGCTCTTTGCCCTTCTTGAAATGAAGCTAGGGTTTTTTTGTTTCTATTTCTGTTTTGTAATGTAAGGAATGTGCAAATACTTGAGGAAAACCAGCCAACTTCTATTTTTACCTGAGTCAGGCAAATACTACCATTACTTGATTGTACTCTCCCACACAGCCTGTAACCTGTTTCTTTTAGATGTGAGAGAACACTGAGGTAGGTTGCAAGTTGCCTTAGGAGAAAGGTCTTTCAAATTAGGTTTTGACCTGCTTCCTTCTGGGCTGCAGGATAGTGTAGTTCCAACCTGTAAGTCTGGATCTCTTGAGCGGGTGTTTCACACCCCAGGTCGTGATGATGTCCTGTAGAGGCTTTTTCCAGCTGTGCAAGAGCAGCACCATCACAGTGGCAGAGATTGTTCTGCAGTGCTGTGTTTTGTGTGGCCTCCCTGTTGCAGCCTTCAGCAAAAATAATGTTGATTCAGGATCTGAAAGAAGGTGTCTGGCTCAACTGATCGTGTTACATAGAGTGCTTCTTACAGGCAGATTTTGGGAACTGGGCAGGTAACACTGTGGGGAAACAGTTGGCTGTTGGATTTTCTTCCTGATCTGACAGTGCTGAATCTTACTGTTAAACCTAATGTTTATTACTCTGGTTTTTATGGTATTTTCAAGCATTTGCTGAGTTCTTTCCTTAAATTATATTGAAGGTCTTGAAGGAGAGAGTTCCAGTTGCTGCAGAGAGACCAATACACTTCAGACATGGAAGCTGCAGCAAAATGGCCAAATGTCCAGCACGGGCTTTAGATTATTGTAGGGCTTAAAAGGGAAGAGACACACTTTCTTTTTCTCCACTGTTCTTATTAACTTTTTTAATATCAGCTTCAGTGTCAGAGAATGCAGAGCCTACACCTGAAGAACAGGACAAGTCGCTTGACAAACCAAAACAGAAAAAGAATCGTTGTTTCATGTGCAGGAAGAAGGTTGGACTTACTGGTAAGAAATACTGATTTCAGTCTCATTACGCTTGTTCAGGCTTTGGACCTTTGAAATGTTATCTTAAAGGGAAAATGTGGCATGGTCATTTGATGTTGACTTGAAATAACAAGTCAAAGGTGCTTTCAGCTGACTCTTACTAGATTAGTCATTCATGTATCATTTTGTTTTTCAGCCTCGTGTCTTAAAAGTAAAGTTCATAATTCCAAATACTTCCTTTTGGAAGTCTGCTTAGCTGAGGAATTGGTTGATAGTGTGCTGTCATTCACTAGCCAGCTTTGCAGTGATCCAGTGAAAGGGCTTGAATTCTGCAGGGTGAAGGTTTACAAACATTAGCAAAACAGCAGGAGTTCTCTGGGAATGTTCTGTGCTAGAATGTAATGCAAAAAGAAGGAATTGTCAAGTCAAATCTTGCTGTAATCACTTAAAAATGTATTATTTGTGATTCTTATGCTTTCTGCAGCAGAGGCTCTTTGGCTGATTGATTGACACTGGTGACTGAGATTTATTGCTAGTGAGTGAACACATTCAGGATTTAAAACAAACCAGTGTAATTAAGAAGGTTGAAATGTCTGAGCTGCTGTTTCTTGTCCACAGGGTTCGAATGTCGGTGTGGGAACGTTTACTGTGGAATGCACCGTTACTCAGATGTACACAGTTGCTCTTACAATTACAAAGCTGATGCTGCTGAGAAAATCAGAAAAGAGAATCCTGTAGTTGTTGGGGAAAAGATCCAGAAGATCTGAACTGCTGCTTCTGCTGGAATACAAAAATCTTCTGACCATCTGCAGATTAAATTGACTTGAGCTTTTTTCCTTAGTCATCAGGAACGTAGAGCAGTGTATCTTGCCTAGACCTTTTAATCATGCATGTCATCAGATGAATAGATTTTTTTGGTTTTGTTTTTTTTTTTGTTTTGTTTTGAAAATGACTCTGAACATTATTTTCATTGCAGTTTTCTGTGGCTGAAGACTTAAGTAAACTTTACAAGTATTATCCTTTAAGATCATTTTAATTTTAGTTGAGTGCAGAGGGCTTTTATAACAAACGTGGAGAAAATATTGGAGGGCTGTGCTTTTCCAGGATAAAACATGCATGCGTTAACTTTGCAGTTTATTTTCTTGTTGTATATAGCTTTTCTCTGCAGCACAATTTCCTTTTTTTTTTTTTTTTGATAATGCCTTGTATGGCACAACTAGTTATCAGTAACTGAATGTATTTTAATCATTATGGCTGCTTCTGGTTTTTTTTTCCCATTAACGAGAGGTTATACATGTTCGCATATTAGCTTGTTTGCACCCTCTACCTATTTATGTATGAATCATTTGTAATGAGAGTGTGTGCTGAGATTGTGTGGGGGTTTTTTTGTTGTTTTCTTTCTTTTTTTTTTTTTTTTTTAATTGGGGTTTGTTTTTGTGTGTGTGGGGGGAAGGCTGTATGCACTTCATTGACTGCAGTTTTCATTGGGATTACATCCATCAGTTTGTCTGTACACGAATATGAAGAATGATCTGAAGTACCTGTGCTGTATTTATGTTTATCCACGTCTTAACTTTGATTAAATAAAATTTAAAAAAATCCGAGCCCCTGTGGCTGTCACTGGCATATGTAAGTTGGATTTCTCTTGCTTTATTTTTATGGGGACCTTCCACTGGTGGTTCCTTTACTTACACATGGTCGCTGTGAATAAATACATTTTATCCCAATGCCAGCTAAATTCTGATGGGCTTTTTTAAATCCTTTCACCTGTAACTGCCAGAGACACTGCAGTTTCCAGACCTTGTGTGTTGATTCTGCCCAGGGAGCTCTCCATGCTTCCTGTGCAGTACATCTCTTGAGTGCAGGAGCTCGGGGCATTTGTGACACTGTGCCGATGTACTTCAGTTGGGCCAGGCCTGAAGGTAAAACAGATGTGGCCGTGGGTAGGCTGTAGAGCCATGTGTGTGATTCCAGGAAATGGTGCAGTGGGTTTGGGGTCTGCTGGCTGACAGCAGTGTTGGAGGAATTGTTCTTTTCTTGTCTTGTGAGGGTGCTCAGTAAGTTTCTTTCTTCAAGGCAGCCTGTCCCGAGATCAAAGTCTGTGCTTGAGCCCTGGTCATCTCCATGACTTAAAGGTGGTTTATGTAGTGCTGTGGAAACTTCAGCCAGTGCTGCTTGTCACCAGATCTAACAGTACACTAAGAAAGTAGCACCAGCTCCTTTGCAGATGGTCCTGATCTGCAGTTGAAATCTCCCTGGGTGACTTGCTGCTGCTTTGGAGCATTTGTAAAACAAATGTGAGTGCGCAGCTTTATTTAAAACATTAAATTTTTAATCAAAGCTGGCTCCATCCTTTGAAATTCGGAATGCTCTTTAAAAGCTACGGCTGGCAATTAGTAGATAAAGCACTACATTTAGGATATAAACTGTGCAGCAGAAGGAGCTTTCTCTGGTAGTTACAGAAAGTAATCTGCAAAACCCAATAATAAATGAAGTAGCTTGTGCTTGCAAAAATGGCCTAACCACAATCTGCAAAGCACACGGAGTTTATAGTAAAGGAAGGAATAAATAACTCTTACTGGCGAGTTTCAGTAATGGTCTGCCTTATCTCGGGTCAGAGATCCTGTATTTCCTCAGAGCATTTGCTAAACTTCCTCTTGCACAGCACAGAGTATGGAAGAGCAGCACCATCACCTTTGGTGGGTGTTTCTGTTTGCTTTCCTCTTTGCTGCTACTTCCATATTCTCTAATCCTTCTCACTTTGATTCTTCCCTCTTCCCTGTTTCTGGTCTCTCTTTTCCTAAGCATGTCCTTTTCTCTCTCCTAAAGATCTGACCAAAGTGCCTTTCACCTGACAGTGATGCTTCTGGGCCAGGCAGAGAGGAGACGCCACAGATTTCACAAAGGGGGTGGGGAAAACCTCTTCAGTTCGTGTTTTCTGGTGTCTGAAAGAAGAGGTACAAGAAGAGTATTCACATACTCCCTCAACCACCACCAGTTACGAAGCAACCACTCCTCTGGCTCTCGATTACAGGGTAGGATCCTCACCTGGCAGTGCCCACAGTGAGGCAGAACCACACTGGGGAGTTCTGCTTCTAAACTTGTTCTACTCCAAGCAGTCTAATAAACTTCCTTTGCCCTGGCTTGTGCGGGGGTTCCGAGTTAATATTGAGGGAGTTTATGGTCCTTTTGTCTAAGCTTACATTTAGACTGGAAATCCACCTTTCCCTGACACCTGAGAATTGCGTGTCCCGTTTGCTTTGGCTCTGCGTTATCCCGGTGGTTGATCTGCACTTCAATCTGTATTTTGTGTCATCAGCTTGAGGTTAGCAGATTAACATTTTAATTAACACCAGCACATTCACGGCACTGCAAAACACTTGAGTAAATCTGTCTCCTCACGTTGGACACTGTATTGGAACAGGCTTTCAACGTGGTTTTGTTTCGGTTTTGGAATAAGCAGGTTCTCTAACCCAGATCCTATAATCTGGCCACAAAACATCTTCACTGTGTTTAAAGCATTTCCAACAGTCAGGGGAGATTTTACAGGAAATCCTCCACGAGTTTGTGGTAGGCATTGTGTTGTGTAAATAAGACCCCTTTTTAAACAGCACCTTGTGAGCTTGTGTCTCAGCGAGGAGGGAGCAGCTGTCACAGATGATGCTGTTATGTCATCTTGCTCTGAATCCCTGGCTGTACAATTTGCTTCAATTCTTCTAATGACTCCTCTGCCAAAAAAATAAAAAGGTTGAGCAGCAAACCAGTTCTTTGGCTTGGCAATCACAAGCATCTTCCTGTTTTTATTGGGAAGTGGTGGTCTTTGCGATTTAGTTCTGATTTCAAGGATGTTTCCTCATTGGTTCCTGCTTCTGGAAATGAGTGAATTTTTTCCTGCAGGTAGGAGAAAGCTGGGGCTGGGAGCGGAAGCACCGGCCTCCCTGCTCTTTATGGTTGGCTGCACATGTGTCTCTGGTTTGAAGGTGGTGGAACTGTCTGGAGAAAATGGAAGGACTCGGTGAGGTGCAGCAGCATTGCAAAACTAAAAACCACACAAAGTGCAGTTTCAGGTGTGAACTGTGCAGCTTCCCAAGGGCTCCTGAGCTCGTGGTGGGAGAATCGGTGTGGACATAATCATTTCACCAGGGCCCTGGCACATAAGTGACCCCTCCCAAGGTAAACGAGGACAGTTGCCTCTGTCTTAGAGCTGTTGGATCCTTCACCTGTTACAGGAAGGCCTCGGGCTCACGTGAGGGTTTGTAAAATCATGGAAGTGCTAAGGTTGGAAAAGACCTCCAAGAACATCCACCTCCTAAATTAAGTGCCACATCTACACATGTCCTAGACACCTCCAGGAAAGGTAGCTGTGAGCAGGAAGACCCCATTTCAGCAGGGTCACTGCCTGGCTGGGAACCATTAACAGCTGCTGACTCAGGCCCATCTCTGGCACTGATTAACCACTGCCAGGGACCAGGCAGAGGGGCGGGATGGTGGCGGGGCAGCGATTGGTTTGTGTCTGAGGACGGAGGGTGGGATTTGATGCTTCTCTGCTCTGGGTTACGCCGCCTGGAGAGGATCTTCCTCCTCGGAAAGTGCTGTGGGAGGTGGGAGCTGTGTGTAAGCAGGGGCTGCTCGGGGTTCAGCATGTCTTTCATCCAGGTAGACAAGGACTCAGATTTTCCTATCCAAAATCTCCCCTATGGGGTTTTCTCCACGAAGGAGGAGGTGAGTAACAGCAAACTTTGTTCTTGAGGTGGTGTAGTTGTTCAGGGCTATGAGAGACCAGAATTTCCCAGCAATGGGAAGACTGGAATAAAGGAAGAATGGGATAAAGGAAGGCTTCCCAGCCTGAGACACACAGGCTTCCTGACTTGGTGGCAAAACTCTGGCTGCCACGCTGTCTGTTTCCTTAGGGTGCTTATTTTGATGTCAGCTTCTTTGAAACTGCACGAGAGAAATCAGAAGTGTTGCTACTGATGAGAAGTAGTTTGGCTAATGAGTACAGTAGTTCTTGTGTGGTTTTGACCATTTTTGTGACATCGTTAAATCTGTTTGACCCCTTCACTCCCTACATAGAGGCACGGCACGTTTCACATTTAACTTTTTTGGTTTTAACTCAGTCCTTCATTTCCTTTGTGACCGTAATCACACCATGACCCTCAAGAAGCCCCATTAACTACTGCTCTTGGTGAGTTTGTTGGTGGCTGCCAACATTAGCATTAAACCAGGACACCAAATATGTATTTTACCTGTTTTTGCAGCTGACCCGTTGTGTTTTATTGGGCGTATGTTTATGCAACGCTGCATTAAACGTGTGCAAATGTGCTGAGTTTAAAGCTGGGCCCAAAGCCTGCAGGCTGAGCCAGCTCCAGGCCTTCTATTTTATGATCACATAAGAAAACGTGGCTCAACCTTTCTGCCAAGGAGGTAGCTCCCGATTCCCAGTTTTCATGAGAACTGAGCCCAGCTAGGCTGAACCTCACACCTCTGGGTGCCTGATGGGTTGGAGCTCCAGAGATGTCTCCTCCTGAAGAAAGGGAAACAAGCCGAGAGGTGCTTCTCAGAAGGAAAAAGTGGAGAATTTATTTGTCATTGCTTATGGAAACTTCAGGATTATCTCCTGGTTTCTACTGCTTATCTGTGTAGGTTTTAAAAAAAAAAATTTAAACCACAAAGATTGTGTTTCCTGATGTGGTATTTTCCAAAGATAAAACTGAGATGGTGCATTTAATCTATTCCTAGATGTGCATGCTGTTATCTAGCACATTTGGATTATTTTTCTGCCTTCCTCAGTAACTGTTCTCTGAAAAAAAAATCCTCACTCGAACCCTACAAAATGACAGGCAAGACTTACAGAAATTATTTAGGAGAATAATGTTCTGATAGCGCTGAATGTTTTAATGGTTTCAGGCTAAAACAATTGGTGTCATTCCCGACTATCCCAGTTACAGATTAACCTGACGTGACCTTTAGGTTTTTTTCCTGCAGGAATGTTTGCCGAATGAATACTTACTACCCCTTCTGGAATCTTGTTTGGAAATTAAAGGTTAAAAAATAGGTTTTAATAGCATGGATCTTTGAAAATGGTTACTTTGGTGAGCTACTTTTCGGAGTGGCTGTAATAGTTTTGTCTCTGTTTGCCCGAAGACACAAATAATGGAGGCTGTGGTGTGCTCCTGCCCCGTGCAGCTGCCGTGGCTCTGTCGGTGCTGCTGCCCCGCCGTCGCCGCCAGCTCCACACGCGCCCGGGGCCGTGAACAGGGGCTTTTTGTCCTGGGCTGCATCTGTCAGGGGGTGCAGCCACATTCCCCCACGTGTGTGGGATGCTGTTCCTGCAGCGAGGATCCAGCAAGGATCCAGGCTGGGCTTGGCATGCGGGTCCTGGGCTCCTGGTGTGGTGTTGTGTGGTTGACGGGTGATGTAGGGCAGCCTCGTCCAATGTGGCGCAGAAATCACGTGCCTGAGCATGATGTGCTGCCTTCCTGATATCACCAGCGGAGCCCAGAGCACCCTCAGTCCTCTGGGCTGCAGAAATGCCTGTCTCTCCAATGGCATGCCCACAGGGATTGCATCCATCCTGCCTGTAGCCTGTTCTGTGCTTCTGTTCCCCGCTTGCCGAAGGAGCAGCAGCGTTTTCCTACTTCACAGCATATTCCAGATGTATGGGCTTATTCTGCAATGCTTGTCGTTAGTGAGGGGTGGGCAAATACTTCTGGGGGAAAGAGGGAAGGGAAAGAAACCTCTGCTTGTGGTGCTTTCCTTTCCCCAGAAGGTGGGGATGAGGCTCTTTTCCACCGCTCAAGGTCTGCAAGGAGTCTGCAGTGATGCTCTGCCTGTGGGTCTGAGCATTTTTCAGCAGCCAGACTCAGACTGGCTCTTGATGGTCCATTGCTGTGGTACCAGACCTTTGTCCTGGATGGGTTAAGCTCTCTGTGGTCACTGTCTCCCCCTGTGCCCTCTTTGGGGCATTTTTTGGGTACAAGCATAAACTCTTCTTCTCTCCCCCCATCCTCTTGCTGCTTTGCAGCCTCGGCACAGGCTTGGGGTAGCAATTGGAGACCAGATTTTGGATCTCAGCATCATTAAACATCTTTTCAATGGACCAGCTCTTGCCAAACACCAGCATGTCTTTGACCAGGTATTTACCAGAGTCTGTTCTAATTTCCACATGCATTTTAAAAACATCCCATAAGGGACTTTAGCAACTTGTGGTGAGATAATGAACATGAACTGGAAATATGTTGTCAGGCGGGTTCTGGTAGAGCGAAAACCATCACAGGTGTGATAGCAAGGAGAGCATTGGGGGTCCAAAGGTCATTTTCCAGGAAAGTCTCTTCAGCCTTTGGCTACGCAGGGGTCTGACACGAAGCCTAGATGTTAATTCGCTCCTGTTTGTGCCTTCAACAGCAGGGATGGGATATTAATGACAAGGAGGTTGTGTTAAGGATAAAGGTGAATACAAATGACCTCTGGCTACAGCTGGTTGAGGTATCAAAACCACCAGGGCCTGCAGTGGTGTGTTAGGATGGGGTGATGCAAACATGCAGCAGGTCCTGCTGAAGAGGACTTGTGGTGTGTGGGTGAGGGTACAGACAGCTGCATAACCCTGGCCACGGGCATCCAACACCAGGATGAAAGTGTGGGACATCTTCCTGCATGTGAAGGATAAGCAAAATGCGGTCTTTTCTTTCCCCCCATCCCCCGGGTCACTGTCAGCCCACCCTGAACGCCTTCATGGGGCTGGGCCGGCCAGCGTGGAGCGAGGCCAGGGCTTTCCTGCAGAGGCTGCTGTCAGCTGGAGAGCCCACCCTGAGGGACAACGCGGAGCTGCGGAGAAGGTGAGGGAGCAGAGGGTGGCTGCAGGCACAGCGAGATGTCAGCTGTGCCCTGCGTCACCTGAGTGGCAGGGCACCAAACCCGGCCGTCTGACGTGGCCACCCGCCTCCTGCGTGGGAATTATCTGGGGTTTGTGCACACTGGGTGCTTCCTTCTCTTGTGAAGGTTAATCTCTGATTAATCCTGTGACTGCCCGCAGAGCCAGGGTGTCACCCTCCACCTGGAAACAGCGAGCTCTGCCCTGAGGTGTGTCCGGGCCTGCTGCCTCTGTGGAGGCTGAGTGCGGCTGCCCAGACTGGCGTGGGCTGGGCTGCTCCTCTGACCACGGCCCCTTCACCATGGCCTTCCATGGAGACATGGCTTGAAGGCTCCCCACCTCCCCTGCCTCCCTCCCTGCCTGTCACACCTGGAGCAGGCATGGGGAGACACCCCCAGTTCGTCCTCAGCAACCACTTGGCTTTGCTAAAACTGAGTATGTGCTCGTGAATTGGCTTCAGATTTGGGGCAGTGCAGTGGTGTAGGGGCGGGAGGGGAGGACTGTGCTCTGCCCTCAGCTGTGCTGATGGAACCATTAGTCCCACACCTCTCATTTGTCCAGAGTGATGCTTTAAACACCGCAAGTGCCTCCCCTGGCAGTGAGCAGGAGTTGTTCCTCCCTGTCCTGCCAGGGGGATTGGGAGGATTTAGGCTCTCACGTGCAGGAGAGGGGTTGAACTGCTGCTTGCCACACGGATCTTCCCTGAACAGGGCCAGCAGTTCAGATCAGACAGCTCAAGAGCCATGAACTCATCCTTCCCATGCAGCGGAGGTGGTGGTGTCCTGGGCATGGGCACTGGAGGTTTCTCTGTGCACCTTGGGAATCCAGGCAGCCCCAGGGATACCCCTTCCCCACTCACACCCCAGCTGCTCCTTTCGGTGTAACCATCCCTGTACCAGCAGCCTGTGCAGTCACCAGCTTTCCTGCAAGGTCTTTTTTTCTGCAAGGCTCTGCAAACTAATTTAAGGAAGGAGCTGGGAGAACGAGCCAGCCTCTTCCTCACTTCTCATGGGTGGGAGCTGCAAGTTTTCCGAGATCTGAAGGCATCATTTTTCATTTCAGAGCATTTGTACCTCAAGCCTCTGCGACGATGCACCTGCCTGCCCACATCGGTGAGTCCCCCGCAGCCAGGGGCTCCTCGGCGCTGCCCTTTGCTCCCACACGGAGCAGCTGCTTTATTTCCAGCTTGCTCAGACAGACAGATCATAGCTGTGACAGGGAATGGGTTTTGCAGCAGCCAGAAGTAGATTATTGTACGTAATGAAAGGTAGGTGCTGTCCGCGGCACAAGAATAAAAGCCTGGGGAAGCTCAGTAGCAGCCAGAACACTCCTGGGTGCAATTTCCACTAAATCAGGGGTGTCTGGTGATACATAACTCCTGTCATCAGATTGGCATCACCAAAGGCCTTTGTTACTAGAGCCAGGCAAGAAACACTTGTTCAGTTTCCAGCAATTTCCCCTTTTGCCATCAGAAAGTAATTCAGGGGTTGCAAAGTTTCTGAGGCAGATACTCCAGCACAGCCTCACAAACAAGCATGAGTCTCCACTCCCAGACCATTACTCTGCATCCCAGATCTTGCCTCCACTCCCATGAGGCCATGGATGGCTTTGGGGTTAATATATTCATATAGATATAGAAGCATTTTCTGGTTTTAACAGAGGTTTGTATTTGGACCCAAACCAACTTGATCAAAGTCACTTGAGGGCATGACCTTCACAGGGGCAGGGATGTGAACTGGCCCATTTTCCATCCGAGCTCTGTTCTGAGTTGGCTTTTGCCTTCCACGGGGTGCAGCCCTGGTTTGGGACAAAGTCTAGCCTGTCCCAGAGGAACCACGAGGAGTTCCCATAGGTGTGACACCTTCCTGAAAATAGTTTCAGGCTGGACATGTGAGACAATTGCCGGCTCCTGGCTCCCACGAGTGCCGGGAACGGAGCACTGCCCTGGTGTGACGGAGCTGTATCATCACACAGACACGAGGCATTCGGGATTCCACAGCTCTCACGAGCAGCTCTGCCCTGTGCGAGGCTCCTGCTTCTCCCGAGTGGCCTGATCCTCCTCTGGGAGGCTGGAACTCCAGGGGATAAATTCCTGCTGGATGCTCCTGGAGCTGCCGGATAGCTTATTGAGCTCACTAACAGATGAAATGCAACGGCACCCTCTCAATTCGTATTTTCCCCCTTATCGCCTCCGCTTTCCCCATGGATTCGGAGGGTGGGAGCTGTTTGCAGGGATGGCAGCAGAGGGCAGCAGATGTCCTGAGTATCGGCCGAGCGCCGGCACCGGGTACCGCCGGCGAGAGGAAAAGCAGCGGGAATTGCCTTGTCTCTGGGAAGGGGGCTGCTGCTTTATGTCCTGCGTTTTCCTTCCTCTTCTCTGCCGGAGACTTATAAAAAAAAGCCATTTTTGCCTGCATAATTTATAGGTGAACTGTTAATCACCCCTTTCTGCTATTAACGGCATCCCCCGAGCGCTCTCGCCGTCTCCTTTCCTGCTCTTTTCATTGCCAGCAGCGTATGATGTGCTTCAGCCCCCGCAGATGAGGGACTTTCCTGCCGCTGATCCCTATTTTACAGCTTCTTTTCCTCATGCAGGCGATTACACTGACTTCTATTCTTCACGCCAGCATGCCACAAACGTTGGGATCATGTTCAGGGGGAAGGAGAACGCTCTGATGCCGAACTGGTGGGTGGCTTGGATTATTCTCTAGTGCAGCATTATTTTTTCGGCTTATCTGTACATATATGCGATGTTTTAAAGGTCTGGGTAGTTTTTCAGGGTCACACTGGTTTCAGTTCATAGCAGATGAGGATCAGTTTTGGCCAGAATTCAATACCATGACCAAACCCCACACGTCCCCGGCCTCAGCTGAATCTGCACTGCCCTTCATTGCAGTGGCCACAGCAGTAACTGTGCAGCCCCCCATTTCAAAGACAAATATACCTAAAAAATTAGGTTTTGCCAAGTAACAAGAAAGCAGAGTTTAAGACCCAAGGAATTAATTGGAACAGTGGCACAGAAGTGCATTAAGAGGGCAACACAGCTTTGGATTGTATTTCACTTCCATCCTCATATCAGAGTAAGGTGCTGAGGTCTGTGCCCATCTGTACAGAGCTCCCTCCCCTTGTACCTCACACTCCTGTGGTGCTTCCACCCCAGAAAGCTGCTCTGGCACGCAGCTAACCCAGGCACTGTGGTGCTGTTTCTCAAGGCTGCACTTACCTGTGGGTTATCACGGCCGGGCATCGTCTGTTGTGGTGTCTGGGACGCCCATCCGGAGACCCGTGGGACAAACGAAACCTGACAATGGTGAGTCCAGGGGGGGATTGCAATGTGGGTTATTACTTATTTTGATTTTTAATTCTACTCCACATCATAAATCAGTGAAGTGGAAGGGTCTGGGGTGCCTTGCCTAAAGCCCAGCCTGGGGACAGGGCAAGAGAAACGCCTGATTTAAGCCCATTTTCTGTTCCATGCCAAGCAGCAGCAGCTGCTATTTCTTCTGGACATTACTTCTGTTTTCCTACCTGCATCCCTGATGTAAAATACTCTTTCTTCTACTCCCAGACAAACCTCCAGTGTTTGGTGCTTGTAAACGTCTGGATATCGAGTTAGAAATGGTGAGAACTTTTTCTCCTTACGACTTGAAAAACATTAAAATAGAAACAGGGAAGAAAGGGTGGGTTTAGCTTCTTCCAAACTCTACGTCCCATGAGGCCCGTTCCTGTGTTCCTCTCTGAGCTGTCAGTGCTGCAGGCAGTAAAGATTTCTGTGGAGCAGACCTTCCCTTTGGACGAGGAGCAGAGTGCCTTAGCTCATTGGGAGCTTTGCTCTCACTGCTCTCAGGCTGGAAAAAGCTCACCTGGCCAAAGCTGAGCACCCGTGGTGCAGTCAGGCAGCAGAATTCTTTCCATCAGCCACCACAGCCTGTTTCCTGGTTAGCAGTTACCTCTGCACTGCAAACTTTCAGTGTACAGCTGGGGGTTTGGAAGTACAGGCTGTCTGCACCTTGAGCTAGAGCAGAGGAAGCCCTGAGTTCTTGGGAGTGGGATTCAAACTCTTCATTCTCCTGCCTGGAAAGCTGAAACATGTGCTGTGGGTGTTGTAAAAAACATGCTGGGAAGGCACATTTTGTTGTGGTTTAGTGTGGTCCAGAAGGGAGAGTTTCATAGGATTGTATTAAGATTTTATATCATTTTAATGGCTTATATATATATTTTTATGATTTATTCTCAAACTTTCCCCTTAAAAAGAAAAAAAAAAAAGAAGTGGAAGAAGTGTATTATTGATGAAAATGGTTATAAAAATGAAGTGAAAATCTTTAATGCTGTGTGCTTTGCCAATCAGTGCTATAAGGGGGGATGCAGTCCCATAAAGAGGGGCTCCCGTGGTGCTGCCACAGCTCTGCTTTCCAGCCTGAGTTCTACTGCTGTGAGAGAAAAAGGAAAAACTTCCATATTGTTGACAGAAAGAGACAACTGAGACTCCCTGTGGAATCTTCTGCACATGCAGGCTGTAGATTCCTAAGGGGGCGAGTGCAGGCACCCAGTTCATGGCCTGCTTTACTTAGTTGGGCACTTTTCTCCACCTGCCCGTTCTTCCCCACTGTCTCACCAGGCTCCAGCCACATTCAATATCCCCTTGGGTGACTTTAAACTCCTTCCTGTTCACTGCCTGCAGCAATCAGTCCCTTCAGTGGGCAAACCTGTTCTGCATCCGGACTGTAATTCGGAGGGACCCTTTTTCCTCCTGCATTTTGACAACATCGTGCCCTTGTTTAATGCCTGTCTCTTAGCAACACAGAGCTCTTAAGTAATTCAAGCCTGCCAGCGTCATGGAGGGGAAGAAAAGGGGAGTAGGACATGGGTTTTGTCCAAATGTGTACGGGAAACGGTGCAAAACCCCTCCTGCCCAGCCTCTGTTGCTGCTGTCTGTAACTCTCCGTGCAGTGAGGATTTTTAGCTCCAAAAACATAATCAACGTGTTGCTTTTGGATTTCAGGCGTTCTTTGTAGGTCCTGGGAACAAGTATGGGGAGCCCATTCCCATCAGCAGAGCTCAGGAGCACATCTTTGGGATGGTCCTGATGAACGACTGGAGCGGTAACTGTGGGAGTCTGCCTGGAGAGGGGGTTACAGCACCATGGGAAACCCTAGAGAGGGATAAATTACATATTTTAACAGTAGAACGCTGGTCCTTGAAACCACTGGGCACGATTGGAAGGGATGAAAATGAAGTGTTGCCTTCAGTGGCAACATTTTTCAGTGCCTGTATCAATCCATCTTTGATCAATTAGTAGAACCAGAAATTGCTGCCTAATGAAGATTTATTTACTTATGAAAGAGCTAATATCAGTCTATTTTCTTCTGGGCAGGGATGGAGGAGTTGTAAGAATGGTGATACCAAGGATGGTGGTTGATCTCAGGGTCAGGAAAAGGATTTGGCAATCTCAAATCCCTCAGCCTCTGTGAAGATTTAACTTGTTGAAATTTGCCCTATGACTGGCAAAGACCATTAGCTGGGTCTTTGGATTAATAAAATAATTAATTTATTAATCTTTTAATTTTATTAATCTTTTAATTAATAAAAGCATTAATTAAACTGGGGGTAAAAATACTGGTTAAATAGGGCCTGGTTATTTTACTTATTGCTGCTTTATCTTCCTAATCTATCTGATCTAAGAAAACTGGGTTGAAACATTGAAATGAATGGATTTAAATTAGGATTTGGGCACAGCAGCTAGAAAAGGGTAGGGATAACATTTTCAATTCGTGCTACTGTTTCACAGGTGTGATGGATGTGCAATTCCTAGGATGTGTTTAACTGCATTGCTTTGAATGTTCTCTTCCCAGCCCGTGACATCCAGAAGTGGGAATATGTTCCTCTGGGTCCTTTCCTGAGCAAGAGCCTTGGCACAACCATCTCTCCCTGGGTTGTCACCATGGAAGCTCTCATGCCGTTTGTGTTGCCAAACCCTGTCCAGGTTAGCAAGGGAAAGGGCTGAAATAAAGGAAAAGCAGTGCTGGGAAAATGTCAGCAGAGCTGGAAGATCCCAGCAGTAGAAATCACTGAGCTGTATCCGTGCCAAGGATTGTCTCCATGGAATTTACAGTTGTGATTCTGCTTCTGAGCAGATGAAGGCACCCAGGCCCCTCTGAGTTCAAGTGCTCATTGATGTCACTGGCCCTGGCACACGGTGTGCTGTCATTCTGCTTGAGCAGGGCAGAAAAATCATCTCTAAAACACCTGGAAAATAAACTAGTCAGAGCTTCTTCTGCATCTCTGGTCGCACTTAGCAGCCAGCAAGTGGTGGAGAGAGAGTGGAGTCAAGCCAGAACACTTTGTTCAAGCATTTCCAGTTGTCTGTATCATGTAGGAGGTTAAAACTGGAAGAGATACCAGAGTCTTGCAGAGACCTCGCCATCTTCTCCGTGCAGGCACAGAGCAAAGGTGTGCTGGCACTCTGTGTTGGGTTAACACCCACGCTGAAATGACGGACATGGCTTTGGCAAGCCTTGTGCAGAAAAAGGAATTGGATTATAGGGATATCATGCATGTTCAGAAAGAACTTAAAAAGTGTGTGCATGAGGCCAAGAAAAGTGATAAGTAAGAACTGAGCAGTAAGAACTGAGCAGTAAGAATGGTGAAGTGAATGGGTTGCACAGCACAGGCAGGGTACAAAAAAAGTCACTGGAATGGCTTGTGGATTTTTTCCCTTCTTTTTTGTTTAGACTCTGATGTGTTTTATATGCTTTTAGGATCCTAAGCCGCTCCCCTACCTTCAGGATAAAGAGCCCTACACTTTCGACATCAAGCTCTTTGTTGCTATTAAAGGTATGGCAAAGCTGAGTGGGTTGCAGAGCTGAAATTGCCAGTTAAATATTGTGGCACCACCACACCTTTCAGGCACTTGGCTCTGGGCTCCACGCTCCTTCTTTTCCCTCTTTGCCCAGATTGCCTCTGTCAGAGAAAGAGGCGGAGCTCCTCCTGCTCCCTGCTGGCTGTGCAGCAGCGGTGCCAAGCAGGGAATGCCCCCAGGTGGTCAGCTCCCCTTGAGGAGGGTCCCTGAGGGGTCTCCTTGCATAGACAGGGGTCATCCGTGCATGGGGTGAGCAGATGTGTGTGGGATCCAGATGTTAACCCAGCTCAGCCCCCAGCCTATGGCCCTGCTGACCAGGTCAGATGTTTCTCCTGTAGGAGAGCAGAGAGCAGGAGATGGGCAGCTTGATGCTCCTCTCGTGCAATCCCCACACTTGTTTTCTGTGAAATCCTGGTCTTCATAGCAATAGGAAATGTTATTTCTGGTTTCTCGCTAGGGATTACAATGATAAAAGAAGTCTCCATCCATCTGTAAAAGAAAAGATTTCAACATCATTCATCCAACACAAACAAATTGCTTCTCTCTTTCTTATTCTTTATTTTCTGCAGGAGAAGGAATGAGCACGCCAACTCCTGTATGCAGATCCAATTTCAAGGTAAGGCTCCAGTATCTTTTGTTTATTTGCAATCTTGCTGATGCCATCAGCTCCAGCCCTAGGCAATTTCAAACGCTGCTTTTTGCATTAGACTCATAGAACAGAATCATAGCATGTCTAAGGTTGGAAAAAGACCTCCAAGATCATCAAGTCCAAGTGTTAACCCAGCGCTGCCAAGCCCACGAGCAAACCATGTCCCTCACATCCACACACCTTCTGAACGCTCCCAGGGGTGGTGAATCCACTGTTTTCCTGGGCAGCCTGTTCCAGTGTAGCTGAAGATCAGGTCTGAGTGTCTGCATAGGAGACAGAGGGGAAAAGTTGGAAGATGGTGATAGTTCCAGGCTAGAAGATGGTGATAGTTCCCCCCAGCAGGTGGAAACACCTGAACGCTCGATGAAGGGGACAGCTCTTCCTGCTGCTGGGTTTGGGGTGCTCAGAGCATCCTTAGCTCTGAGCATCCTTAGCAGGGAGCCCTGAGGACAAAGGACAGGAAGAGGGAATTGCCTCTTGCAGTGCAGCCCTGCAGTCACAGCTCTAATTTAGATGCCTCTCACTGCTGCCAGCCTGGGTCTGCCCCATCCCCTCTGTGGGCAGTGTGATGGCTCTGCCTCCACCCCCTGATTGAAGCCAGGAGATTTATGTGCCAGCTGCAGCAATTCTCAATCAATTCCATATTCACATTTGGCTCTTTGCATGGTAATTACCTTAATCAGTAAATCAGTAGTCAGCAAATCAGTAATAAGCAGATTTTTCTATAAGGCTGTTAAAATACTGGGTGTAATCATGGAGCCTGGGTCAGCAGTACCGGCCTTAGAGAGGAAGAAGGGGAAAAATGACATCCAGCTGAAATAAGAAAAATTTTAAGGGATTAAATTGCATGTTAAAGTGTGGGTTTTATGGATGCCACAGGCCAGGCCACATGACTCCATTCTGCATAACCTAATGGCCCAGCAGAGAGGTTTGTCTTCTGTTGCTTCCTTGCTTTATCCTCCTCCTCCTCCTTCCCCCAGCACATGTACTGGACCATGAAACAGCAGCTGGCTCATCATTCCATCAATGGCTGCAACCTCAGACCTGGAGACCTGCTGGCCTCTGGCACCATCAGTGGACCTGTAAGTGTTGAAACAATGACAGTCACTGGTCAGCAACTCAAAACAAACAGAGCAGGGCTTGGGTCTAAGCCCTGCCTGATCTGAGTGCCACAAAACCCTCTCCAGTTCTTTCCCAGGCACTCTGGGCTGCTGCTTTGGTAGCCCCAAAATCACACTGAGAAGTGGTTTGGTTTGGGTAGGGGTTTTGTTTGGCTGGTTTTTTATGTTATTGAGTTTTGATCTCCCCTGTACTTCTTTCCCTAAGAACTGTTTTACAACAGATGCAAATTACCTTCTGTGTGGAAGCATCCTCACGATCCATTTACCCTCTATGAAACACAGCTTTTTATTTCTGAAAAGCATGTAAAAGGTGCCTGGGTATAACTTTCAGTTTCTCCAATGAAGTTGGAGCCAACTTCACAAGCTGTTACTCCCCTTGAGCTGCCACATGGACAGTGGCTGCAATAGATGCCCACCTCTCACTTTCTGAAACACCAAATACAAATCCTGTACGTGCTGTCACAAAGACAGCCTCAGGTAAGTTGTTTGCAAGCTGGGATGACTGTACTTCTGTCTTGAGCATTTCTGAGGTGCTTTTTGGATCTTCAAATTATTGTACTGCAGAATGGCATTAAAGTCTCACAAACACTCACCAGCTTTTTGTTCTTTTGAAGAACAAAATGTGAGTAAAACTCTTAAATGTGACAACATAAAAGCACTGAATTTGTAGAAGTCTCCTTCACTTGTTTCCATTCTTGCTGTGGCAGACACAAACTGCTTTAACAGGTTGAACACTATGTTAAATACACCAGATAACAGCTGTAAGCATCACTGCTGATAGACAACAAACAATTAAAAAGCAAAGCCAGGCAAAGGACCCAATGTGTCAATGAATTAAATCAACAGCAAAACACTGTTCTGTAGAGGTAACATACTTGTGTGTCTGCTCCCAGCAGCAAGAAGCTGAGCAGCAGGAAAGATACTAAAAAATTGTTTATTTGTTTATGAACTCTTGCTGCAGGAGCCAGAGAGCTTTGGCTCCATGCTGGAGCTGTCCTGGAATGGAACAAAAGAAATCCCTCTTGGCAGTGGACAGTCTCGTAAATTCCTGCAGGATGGAGATGAAGTAATTTTGACAGGTAATGGCTGGGTGACTGCTCTTACCCTGCAGCAAGGACACATTTCCATGGGTCGATCCCAGCAGGGCGAGCACCTGGTGTGGAGCTGGGCTGTTCTGTACATACCTGCCATGCAAGCACAGTTGTTTCCATCCTACCTGTCAGGAGGCTAAAGCAGCTGGATGGAAATTTCCCCTCCATAAATGCTTTCTAGATGAGATTATTTGCTTTGCTAAGTCCTCAATGCTCTTGCTATGCCACTGTGTGAGCACCAAAGAGATGGTGGAGATAGGTTTGCCTTTATAGGCAAAAATACCCTGGGACTAGGAGCAGTTGATGTATTGCTTCCAGCCCAGTCCAAGTTTGCATGTGGAGCAGAGCTTGGCAAATGCTGAAAAAAGTTACTTTTCAAATAATATTTCACTCGTAACCTAGGCATATTCAATGAAGTGTGTTGCAAATCAAGTATATGGGAAACAGCTTGAAGCCTGCTAGAAAAACTGACCAGCTCCCCTCTGAAAAGGGCTCTGCTTGAGAGCCGTTTCATGCTGAGACATGGTTTTACTTTTCATCTTGATAATCTAAGGATTTTATGGAATAAAGTCTACCACAGTGTTTTGTGATCTAAATCCCACTCCTACTTCTCTTTAACCCAAAGCCTGGTGCAAAACAAATCTATTTTTCTCTTTCCTCTCATCTTTGTGGCTTTGGGCCGGCAAACACTTGGCAAGAGCAGCCATGAGAAACTTCTGGTTCAAGCCTGCGATGTCTTTGCTGTGTCATGCACTGAGATTTTAGGGAATGTCCTGCGGGATGCTGTGCGTCACCAGGTGAGACCCAGCCAGTGCCACACGTGGCTCTGAGCAGCTCCATGCTGCTGATGTGGTCAGAGATCCCTGCACAGGAACAAACAGCCCAAGCCATGGGGAAACACTCTGCAGGTGTGACTGAGGGCAGAGAAAATGCGAGGGACAAACACCCGGGCAGGTGCCTCAAGGTGTGATGCTACTATGTGCCTTCGTACCTGGGCCTGCTCAATCCAACCAGGACTTATAGGATTTTTGACAAAACAGTTTAAAATTATAATCTCTTTTTTTTTTTTTTTCCCCCGAGAAAAGAATTTACAAAAGCCAAGAATTTTCTGTGGTAAAAAAAAATTAATGTATGTATTCCAGTCCCCTGGAAATGACTCCTTAGTGGTTTAGGTGGTTCTGCAGCCAGAGCTCCACTGGCTCCTGCCTGGCAGTCCATCCAAGAGCCTTGAAAATCGTGAGCTGCTGCCAGTTTGACAGTGGAAGAGGCTGAGACAGCTGGAGATTGAGATGTACTGGAGAGAGCCATAGGTGATGAACCCAAGGATTCCCCAGGGCCTCTGGCACTCTTCAGCCTCCCAACAGCCTAGTGACTGCTCATGCTGCAACGTGGAGGCATCTGACACTGCTCTCTCCAGGCTCCCCATATACCCAGGGATGCTCCCCCAGCTATTCAAAGTGCCACACTGCCCTCCAGAGTTGCCAATCTCCCTTCAGTAACTATGCCAGGAGCCCTAAATTAGGGTACAGTGAGGTATGATGAACATTCCTGTGGAGTTACACCCTGATATCCCTGTTGGCAAAGAGCACCTCGCATGGGGAGCCAGCTCAGGGACAAATGGGACCAGTCCATGAGGAGTATTGTTCTTCACACCCAGGACAAGCTGTGTTGATTAATTAAACACTTTGAATCCTGAATGTCTTTAACCTTTGAAGATGGCATGGCGGCAGTGCTGCTGAGCTGGGTGAAGGCAGTGGGGCAGTCCCGCCTTCATCGGTCTGCTGGGCTGTTTTACACCAGCACAGCTTGGTGTACCAGGGCATTGCAAGGAGCCAGGTGCTGCTGGGGCTGTCTGCTGGGACAGTTTGGGAGCTGCTCCTGTTTCGTGATGTGTGGCAGGCCCAGTGCCTTAAGGCACCCTCGGGGCAGGGCTGGTGCTATTCCATCCTCTCCCAAGGCGCTGCCATAAGCTCTTGCCAAGTGCTCAACACACTGTTTCTAGTTTCCTGTTTCAGCTTTGTATTCTTACTCCCCATGTGGGACCTATTTCAGAAACCTGGCGCATAAAATGAGAGGAATGTGTTTCTCCCAAGAATTGTCTCAGGGAGGGAGCATTGCAGGGGAAGAGCTGGTGGTGGTGTTGGCAGCTGCCTGCAAAACCTCCTCGGTAACTCCTTGGCACATACAGAGCTCAGGCCAGGGCTGCTGGCAGCACAGGGCTCGCTTTGTTCACTGTGCTGCTCCTTGGTGCTGCTCTAAATCATGCCTGACAGCAGGGATAACCAAACTGGGCTGAGATCATCAGCTGCTGCTCAAAGGAAAGCTGCCAATGAAGCCTAATGAGACAAACAGAAGCTGAGCTGAGCCTGACGGTGCCTTACTCCACTACTGCTTATGGATGAGGATTACCTGGCAGACACCAGGACGGTGTCTGTGGCTTTACATGAGCACTTAGAGACACCACTGTCCTCGGAAAACTTCATTTCAGCCTGGCTGTGGGAGCTGCACTGTGGGTTAGAGCTGGCAGGGTCTCTCCTTGTGCTGCAGTAACTTTGGCTGCCCTGCAGCCTGAGCCCACCTTTTCTCTTCCTCAGAGGAGGCTTCCACTGATCTGTACTAAGGGTGGGAATCGGGGTCTGTTCTGTTGAGCTGCTTCTTAGCTTTTTGAAGGCAGCTGTTTTTTATCACATGCAGGCTATTTTCCATTGGGAAAATCCACCTCTAGCCATGAAATCAGTCCTTAAAATGCAGCATATGCCACTTGTCCTTCCTTTGATCAGCTGCTGTAGCAGAAGGCTACGGTAGGTCTCCTCAGCTGTTTCTTCCCAGAATAGACTTCCCAGATAGGCCAGAATGCCCTGGCTGTGTCCCCTTCCCTGCTCTGCCTGCAGCTTTGCTGGTGGCTGCTGTTTGTGGAGCAGCTTGGCTGGCCCGTGGCAGCAAGAGGAGCTGCAGCACCCCTGTCCCAATGTCGTCTCCTCCATCCCACGGGAGCGGGGGGAGATGGAACTGTCCCCTAGTCAGAGATGCTTAACCCCTCCCGTGAGTTCTGCAGCAGCAGCCAGCAGGCCTTCCACACCCTCTTGTATAACAGAGGATTAATGAGAACTTGGAGTCAGATGCCGAATTTCTCATGGAACTAAACCACTTGACTTTAGCAAGCAAAACATCTTCTGCGAGGCTAGGCCCTGCTGTTTGAGGGGTTTAGTCACTGCCTTTCTGGCTGTCAGCATCCTGATATCCCAAGAGCAGCCCTGATGCTGCAGAAAGAGAATCCAGATTTACTTGATTAATTGCAGGGCTGAGCCAGGCAGTGAATCAGTTTGCCAGGTAGATTGATGGTGCTGTGGGTTGGGTTTGAAAACAGAAATATTGCTGGCACATCTTGTTTGTTCTTTGATCAATTCACTGAACTTGCACACTGCTATGTTTAACAGTTTGTGCTGCTTTTTTTCCTCATATTCCTGGGCTACTTGAGCTCTTCCAGGTGTTTGGTTTTTTTTTTTTAACCCCTCATTGCACCTCTGAAATATCTTTCCTTGGTTTTAGTCTCTTTATGCCTTTATTCACTTTTATTCCTGGTAAAATCCTTACAGAACAAGCTGTGTGTTGTTTTCTGTCCCTAGGTTACTGCCAGGGCAACGGCTTCCGCGTGGGATTTGGGCAGTGCTCGGGGAAAATCCTTCCAGCCCTGCCGAATCCATGAGCACCGGAACACTCTAACACCCAAGGAGGAACCCTCCTCCCACCTCTACCAGCCATTCTGCTTTATTCAGGTTTATTATTTTTATATGAGTGATTGGAATCTTACTGTTTTTAATTACCAATAAATATCTGAAAGGTGAACGTGGCTCTCTGGTGCGATAAGCAAAGGATTTTTCGACGCTGGCTTAAAATTCTCAGAACACGAATAAGATGATTGAAATGGAAAGTGAGATTCTTAACTCTTCTACCATATTAATGTTTTTTTCATAATTATAAAAAGAGGCTTTCAAGTAAGCTTAAATATTCAGAGTACCAGGCTGATGATAAGAGCTGAGATTCCATGCTGACTTCCTTTTTCCACAGTGTTAATATGCTGGAGGTGCAATCCTGAAGGCGAGAGTTGCATATAGATGTTAAAACTTATAGACCTTCCTGAGCAGGAGTTACATGGCTGTGCCCTAAAATAATTTGCAACAAAGCAATTTGGAGGTGTGAGAATCGACACAGCTGAAGGCAACAGGCAGGGTGTCCCTGCTCCTCCTGCCCTTACACAACCAGAGGCAACTCTCCTGCCCCAGAAAGAGATTGATTCCAGCCCAGAGATGGGAGCCTGTGTTGGGGCACCCCTCAAAAGATCATGGAGATCCCTCCTGCCCTCGTTTAGAGAAGGGAATTCCCTGTTTCTCTCTCACCCTGTGCAGCAGCATCCCTGGGGTCAAGGCAGGAGGGGGAATTTCATCACTGGAGTGATCCCCAGGCACTCACTGGTGGCAGTCCCACCCTGCCACCCAACAGGGGCTGTGGATAGAGGACACAAAGGAGGCCAACCCCCTCCCTGCACCCCTGGAAGGCATCTTGTGCCACGGCAGCCCCTTGCAGCAGCCAGTAAACAAAGCCACATGCCACTTTCCTCAAGTGTAAAGGGCATCTGCTGTCTCCTGCTGGCCTACAAATCAATTTAACTCCATGGCCAAGTGCCAAATCACATCAATTAGAGGATATTACTGGCTGAAGGAGCTCAGGAGACCGGATAATGAACTCTGGTGTAGAGCAAGGGGAACTTGTTAAATATTTGCTTGGTCCTCAAAGTGAAGAACCTGATGAGGCTGATGGCTCCGTGTGGTGACAGCAGGATGAGCCCAGGCTGCTGCTTTTCCAGGCTGTCCCATCTCTGCTCCTAAGGCCTGCCAGGTAGTTTTGCTGCTGTGGCCCATGAGGGTGTTTGCTGTCACCTTGAGGAGCACCTGGGGCTGACCAGGAATCTAAACCTTATGGCCATGCAGAAGAGGAAAATGAATTTGAAATTAAAATTAAAGAAAAAAATGTGGTAGTGCAGATAAATCACTGCTAATGGGGCATGAGCACTGAAATGGGCTCTCTTCTAGCTTGCAACAATAATAGTTCTTTAAAGAATGATACTTGAAGGCTAGCCCCCAAATCAAGGATGACCTGGGCAGGAAAACATTGGCTCGTTGTTTATCAAAGAAAAGCTATTTTGCCTTCAGGCTCTTGGAGCTGAACTAATAGGCAGATATTTATTTAATGTACTCTGACTGGGTCATCAATTTATAGATGCTTTGTGCTCTCTTTTGACCTCAGAGGACAATTGTGAGTTGACACCTTCCCTCTTGGATTTAGAAATAACCCATCTCATTCCTCCAAGCACAGCCTGGCTTTGCTGCTGGCAGCAGGAGGAGGACACACAAAGCATTTATCCAGGAGAGAAATTTCTCTGCAGAAGCAACATCCACGGTGCACCTTGGCATATCTGATACTCTGGAAATGAAATGTCTGAGGGGAGGAGTGCACCTGTACAGAGAGCCAGGAGCTGATGCCAGGGCGATATGGCATCAGCCATCAGCCATGACCTTGATGCAGGACACTTCACAGCCAAGAAGGACCCTGGTGTCAGGGCTTTCTGGGTGCAGGGATCCTTAGGGGAACTGTAAATCCCTAGTGCTCTTCCTGAACTTTTCCTGTACACGGTCAATGAGTTCTTCTCCCAAAGAGCCAAATGGGTGCTGCAATTCCTGCCAGCAAGCGGGAATTGGGCTCGTTGCCTGGTCAGGCAGAAGCTCAGTGGTGCTGAGACCCCAAACCTGGCCAGGATGGAGGCAGCCAGCCACAGATCTTTCCAAGCTGGCTCCTGCCCCAGAGCCAACCTGCCATGCCCAGCCCCAGTGCTGAGGGAGGAGGGTGGCTTTGCAGTGGCCACTCTGTGCATCCCTGGGCCAAGCACCCCTGCACCACGCTGAGGATGGGTGGGAGGTGGGAAGGGTCCCCTGTGGCCCCAAGGTGACTGAGCTGAGCTTCTCTAGCCCGGGGACATCTGGAGAAGTCCCAGATTCCCAGGACGTGGGTAATTTCTGGAAAGGACCTCGGGCACAGCAGGTTTCAGAGGTGAGCTGGACAAAGTCCAAAACCTCTCTCAGGACAGAGCTCAGAGTCATCTGCTGCATGGATGGGGGCCAAAATGCCAGGAGACGATAAAAAAGGAGACAAACTTTTCTGTGTGCCCAAGGCCACTTGCTTCCCACCCCCCAGAGGAAGGCAGCTGGGTTCTGTTTGGGTGGGCACTGTGGAGAAGGGGAGCCCATGGCCACGCTGCCCTGGCTCAGCACAGCGAGCCCAGAGCCACCAGCGCTGCTGATTCTCATCCCTGCCGGGGTGCCCTGTGTCAGGGGGAGGGTGAAGGGCACATCTGTGCTGCAATGTGCAGTGCTGCCCACACAATAGCTTTGGCCTGGGACCAGCAGCACCCACCACCTGGGGGGGGTGGGGGGGAGCAGCCTCTGACCCAAATTTTGGGAAACGCACAGGTGTACTGGGCACCTCCTGCCTGCTCCACCTCCCCTGGGGCAGCTGGGACCACTTTTCATCCTTGTCCTTTGAACTGAAGGTCATGGAGCTTTCTTCTGGTTTTGGGGGAAGTTGGATAGGGGTAAAAAGAGCAGGATCTTGGAACAAGAGGGAGCTTCAGCCTGGGTGCTCTCAGTTCAACAAACTGACTGAGTGCTTAGGAAAAGTTTATTTTCGAAGTGTCGGTTTCAATTAAGTTGATCTCCTCTACAAAGAGCTTCCCATGCACTTCTGGAAGCTTTTGTTGCAGTTAGGGTTGAGCATGGCTGTCTCTGCTTCTAGGGGTTATTAATTTTCATTTGATTTAGATGTGTTTTTCTTAGTTTGCTTATAATCTGGAAAAAACCCCACAAACAAACTGAGAGCTGCTTTTTCACCGGCCTGTCACAGCACCAGCTTTGTGGGTTTGTAACCAGTGTGTAGAACAAGAAAACCCTTCTATGATCTTCAGAAGCCTGGAGGAAAAAAATAAAACCTTCCAGGCGTATCAGCCACCTGAGAGGCCTCATTCAGGGTCGTGCAACATCGTGTGGGGAGAGAGACCCTGCTGTTCCTGACCAGAGGAAATGGAAATGTGTGTCTAAGTGGAAACCACAGCTCTTGTGCTGGCCTGGAGCATCCTTCTCCTGCCTGGTGTTTCCCACTGAGCAGAGGCCAGCGGTTCCCAGCAGCAGTCCGTGCTGGAGCACCACGATGCCGGGGGTGAGCAGTGCTGGGCTGTCGGGTGAGAGGTCCTGGGTTGTGCTGCTTTATCACAGGGTGGGCGTAGAGGCAATAAATCACCCTGCCTGAGAATATTCCAGCTGATTTTGTTACTTTGCTGGCAGCAGAACCGAGGGCAGCCACTGTTTGGTACTTTGAGATGCGGTTTTTTACAGATCAAGGCATCGTGTGGTTGGTGCGTAACGAAAGAGCTGGGTGTAATTTATAACAGTGCTGTTGGCGTAATTAAGTGTCAAAAAAAAAAAAAAANGGTGGTAATAAAAGAAAAAAAAAAAAAAAAAAAAGGCAAACCATGGAATAAACACCTAAAAGGTATCTCAGAATTTAAAGGAACCAATGGCTTTTTGCTGTGAAATGCAGGCACTCTTCACCTAAAGTAGTTTTCTGCAGAGATTCTAATTAGAAACGGATGCGATGTCTTGGAAAAAAAATTAGTTTTGATGTAAGTGTTTGGGTCAGCAATATCCATAATTCTTTCATTACCCAGGCAGTAACAACTCAAAGTAAAACACTCTCTCAGTAGCTGCTCAGGGTCAAGGTAGTGACTTTGTGAGGAGGGACAGAGCTGGTAGGTGATATTCACATGGCTCCTGGCATCGAGCAGTGAGGCAGGAGACCATTTCTCAGGTTTGATTGCTGCTTCTGTTCAGAATGCCCACACAGCTGCTGCTTAGTGAGAAAGAAGGAGATCATTTCTGGGATTTTAAAATTGATTGAAGGCTTTGGAAGTACGTGAGGGACATGCTGAGGCTCTGGCACCGTGCTGCTCCATACAAATCTGCTGTGAGCTGTTCCTCCTTCTCATCTTCCCTCGTTCCCGAGAACTTCTTCACCTCAACTCTTTCTGTGTTATACACGTGTTTTGGTTTTCCAAACCACACGAAGTTTTAGCTACCGACCTGTGCTTTCTGATTTTTCACTCTGTTTGCTCCATAAGCAGCTGGAACAGAGCTGGTGTTAACAGAGTTAATGAACACCCAAGGGGAAAGCTGCGGGAGCAGAACTCCCTGGTGGCAGCTGGGGAATCCCTTGGGTCAGCCGAGAGGATCAGCACCTTGGTCCATGAGCAGTGAGGGACTGGCTGGGAGCTGCAAGCACAGGGAGGGTTTGCTCTCCCTCTCCTCGCTGAGCGCTGGATCCAGGGCAGGTGTGCTCAGGGCTCTGCACTTCCAGCTGGCACCTCCCCTGTCCTGCAGAGCATTGGATGCCCTGGAGCTGTCGTGTCCTGGGACCCTGTTTGGGGGGGCTCTGGGATGTGCTGCAGGGGCTGAAGTGTGCCCAGCTCTGCTGCCTGCTCACCCCTGCCAGGTACCTCCTTTGATCTGCAGAGGCAAGGCGGCTGCTCCCGGAGAAATCCAATTAATCTTAAATATAAAATAAGTTTTGAAAAACTTTGCATTCCTTATGGCTTCGGCACACTTAATGCAATTTTAATGCATTTTTGATTTCTGATTTCCCTGCTTGGGCTGCCTGGCCAGGTTCCAGTATGAGACATGGAGCTTTGTAACTAAGAACCCTGTCATTCAATGAATGTTAACACCATTGTGCCTTGAATTATATATGACGACCTGAGAATAAATGCAACCAGGAATTTCAAACTGCTTATTGCTTTAAAAATGTGTGTGTGGGCAGAGTTTTCCTCCCTGTTAGCAAGGTATTGACCATTTTTAATGAAAATGGTTTTAAAAAAACAACGAGTGCGAAGGAGATGGCTGGATTTTGAGCACAGCATTTCCTCGTCTGATTTCTGTGTTGGCTTCTGAGCTGAAACAATCTGAGCTGAAGCTGCCTGCTGAGACTGTAATGACCCAGCAAGCTGGGGACACCTTTGGCCAGAACAGGCTGCAGCAGCATCACTCCTGTGGGTCTCTGGCTTGCCATCAGTCCCTGTTTCTTTCAGAAAAACATTTCCAGGGTGTCTGCTCAAATTCAGCTGCTGCTGGCCTCAGTTCAGGTCTGCTCTTACCTTAGCCAGAGTAGCTGTACTGAAAACAGTGTAAAGACTCCAGCCTCTGCTTCTGACTAGGGGAGAGGTAATGATTTATCAGTGGGGTTTAGTCTTTGTGGCAAACTGGGTTCCAGGCACAAAGATCCTTCTGCCAGAGGACTTGCTGCAGGGACAGCAGATCTGTAAAGCACCCAGCTTTCAGGCAACAGAGCCCTTTTCCAAGATGAAAGAATTAGCAATTCGTCTCTTCATCTTTTTCAAGAGGAGGAGTTCCCTGGGTGCTTTTTACCCTGCATATCCCACACTCTGTGGCTTCTTCAAAGAGACCCCCACAGATGCTCCATGCTCTTCATTTTCAGTTGCTAGCAGGAGGGATTCCGGTCTCAATGGCCCTGTTTCTCTTTGGTATGCAATTTGTTACTGATAATGAACTGCTGAAATACAGATACTGCAGTCCCCCACTGAGCTGAAGCTCAGCTGAGCGCTCTCCCTGACCAAGGGAGTAACCTGAAATAGCCCCTTTGGAAAGGCTGACCTTCTGCAGAGCCACGGGAACACCTGGGGCTCCATCAGCTCTTTCCTGAGCTGCCAAGAATCCGTAGTGGTGCAGCTACACGGGGAGTTGTTCTCTGCTCCCACTCTCCAAGGAGAGCTGTCATGGATGTACGCCCTTCTTGTAAATCACATTGTGCTGTGAGTGTTTTTAAAGATGTCCTGGCAACTGGAAGAAAACCACACCAGAGACAGCAAGGAGGTTTTCCATGTCGAAGCTGTTTATTATGTTAGATAAATACACTTGCAACACGTTTGAGTTATATCCTCTGAGTGCAGTTGCTGGTAGTATGGCACAATGATTAAGAAAGAACCAAAACTAGCAGAGGCACTTGTTGCATGCAGCTGAAATTGCTACCAAGCCTGGTGATGCAGCTCCTGCTGGAAGGGACCTTCCCTGGCCGCGAGCGCGGATTTGCCGGCTGTGGTGATGCACCTTGGGTGGGAGAGCCCTGGCTCCCAGGGGAAGGGGCATAGAATGTCTGCCTTCGGCATGATGTTCAGTATTGCTCTTGGTTAAAGAGTAGTGAGGTCGTGTGATTGTAACCGGCGGGGGGAAGGCAGAAATCAGAACGAATCCGCAGAATGCGCTGAGTTGGAAGGGGCCCATCAGGATCATCGAGTGCAACTCCTGCCCCGGCACGAGACACCCCAAGAACGCCACTGTGTGCCTGAGAGTGTTGCCCAAAGGCTCCATGAACTCAAGCAGGCTGGATTCCTGTCACTGGTCACAGGACTGAAGCGATCAATAGATTTATATTATCTCTATAAAAATAATCTCGTTGACTTTTACGCAGTCATGTATGTGAACATCCAGATTTTTATGAAGACCTTTTATGTCAACAGAAGGATGGGCTTGACAGGCTATGCCAGGAGGACAAATGCCTTTTTATTAGAAAATAGAACTACCCAGAGGGGTCTTTTCCACTAGGATTTTCAGGAAAATCCATAAAACGGTTTGTTCAGCTGGACAAAGAGAGAAAAAAGTGGCAAGCATTCTTGCAAAGCAAATTTATCAATTTGCTTCCTTAGCATTTGAAACCCTTCATTCTCACAGAGGCTCTGCTCCTGCACGGTCTGTGTGTTGCTGTCCCTGCCCTGCCAGAGACATGGCATAGGACTGATCCTGGTCTCTGGAGTCGGGCAGCCTGCTCAGAGGCTTAAACTTAAGCACCTGAATCAGTCCTTATCTGAACTTGGGCTTATCAGTGACGTGTGACAATGCCAAAGAGTCCTGCATGCAGATAAACACCGAGTGGAGTATTGGCACTGAGAGGTGTGAGGACAAGCTCTGTCCTTGCTCTGCATCAGCTGTGACCGCAGCCAGCTGACCTGAAAACTGAAAGTGTCCCTAGCCTGGACATTATTTTGTTATTTTGCCTAATTTGTAAGTAGCCCAACTCGTGGGATACAGGATTTAATGACAAAAACCAGGTTCCAAACTTTAGCCCAGGGGACAGAGGTGTTCTTTGAGCTAGGACATCCATTCCTGTGTGGCCTCACCCATGAATAAGAGAACAGTGGGTTTGCTCCAAGGATGATGAATATTTAACTTGCAAGCCAGAAAAAGTGCTCTGTTCCTGGTGATTACCTGGCCAGCAGAAGCTGAGGCTAAATAGCAGCCTGAGGAGCAATCTGCAGTGGGTAATGGAAGCAGTGGAGGTCTGTTGCTAGAGGACATCAGGGTGAAAGCTAATCTTCTAATTTCCTGCCCCATGAATGGGATCTCCTACAACGGAGATGAGCAAAACTTGTATGGTTCAAAAGATCCATGCAGAAGTCTCCACATGCCTCATAGCCTGCCATTGTGGGATCTCTGTGTTCGCAGTGTTGAGCACCTTACATCCTCAGAAATCAGTGGGCTGTGTAAAAAAGCCAGGTGCCGTTTGGCTTGGCTCAAAATGCTGCAATGAGAGAGTAAACGGGAGTCTGGACAAGTCCTCTGCCTGGGGAGAACTTCCCCTGCAGTACAACGAGATCCAGACCTTCCCTCTTGGTTCCAGCAGGAAGGGTTGAAAGAACAAACCTCATTTCTGTGTCCCTACCTAAGGCTCTCCAGGTGCTTTCTGGTGTTATTAGATAGACAAAACAAGGTGTGACAAGAAGATGCTGTTACACCCACTTCACTGATGAGTAGACTGAGGCACATGAAGAATTGACTTTTGAGACCATCAAACAAATCTGTCTGAGCTAGAACAGCACCTTGCAAAGTCTGTGTCCCAATTCCTTGTCACAAGATTTGCTTCCACTTTTCTCACCCTCTGTGCGTTGTCTTATGGCAAGGACCTGGGGGTGAGGGAGGATGGTGAGGAGGAGAAACGGGGAAACGCCCTTCTTGAAGTTTTTGTGCTTTCAAGGCTTATCTGGTCCTGGTGCTTGCTCTCATTGCAGTACCTGCTCTGAACTGCTTCCTTTCAATCCCACGAGCTGAACATGTAGCCATGAAAAAAAGGCAGCCATGAGCAAACCTTAGAGTTTGAGGAATAGAGGACTTTGGAAACCTGCAGTCCCCGCTCTTCAAAAGTAAATAATAAATTTCCAGAGCTCCGACATTCACTTATGCCTTCTCACATAATGGCTTTCTTAATGAATTGAGAGAAGGAAATGTACCTTACAATTCTGTGGGGAAAAATCTTCCTTTGTAGGAGCTGAATTTCTCTGAGGTAGAATGCTTATTATTGTGTGTTACTGTAAATGTTATGCTGAGGAGTCTGAGTGACAAAGCTGGGAGAAAAGTCTCTCTGCTTATTGTCCTTGTCATTCTAGTCCTGCCTCATCCCACTGAAGTGCACCTGAAGCAAAAAAAGGGTGAAATTGCATGTGGAATCACTCTTTGAAAATCGCAGCAAGTTCTGTGCAATTGATTCCAGCAGTGTCCAGGCTCTGCTCCAGGGATTTTTGGTGCCTACCAAGCTCATAGTCAGTGGCCTGACTAATCCAAGGGCCCATGGCAGAGGATATACCAGGTTTTTGCATGAGTAGGGTAGAGCAAGGTGGTGCTACGGGGTCAACAGCAGTCCAGGACCCCCTTAGTCTGGGTGCTTCTGTATCCTGGTGACTGGAAATGTGGCTGCAGTGGGGTAGGGAGGGCATGGGCAGAACCAAGTGAGCCAAGAACAAACCTGCTTATATAATTCTACTTAACCAGAGGTTCTTCAGCACTTCTACTTGGTGATGCCCCGGTATATAAAATCTGGGCCTTTCCTAAAACACAGATATAATGACCAAGGAAGCAATCAATATTGGAAGCAATCTGTTTTCAGGAAACACAGAATACTCTTGTTACTTTTTCACGGTTTGTGGGTAGTATTGAGGGCAGGACAAACTGTGCCAGACCAAGAGTTATATTAGGAAAAGTCTGGAGAACCTTGTGCTACTTGAGTTACAACGACAACCGTAAAGTAAGAGTTGCTGCATAGTAGTAAACTCTGCCGCCAGAATGGCTTGAGGATATCTTGACCTGTCGAGCAAAAACAACTTACACTGTGTGCTCTTGGAGATATTGCCCTGCATATCTTAAAATGGCTGTTTGTGTGTCAGCCTTCCCCGTGGGAAAAGGCCTCCTGGAGCCCAGCGCTCCACGGCTGTGCCTGGGGAATCCCTGTCAGTCGTCGAGGTGCTGCTCCTCCCACGTGGACGTGGGGATGGCGCTGTAAGGGTCCATGATGACTTTTGCACAGCGGATGATCATCACGATCAGGAAGAGGCAGAGGAAGACAAAGCATGCTAGCGTCAGTCCCTTGTCTACGTCGACGTACACGGGCTCTGGGGTTGGTCCCTCCATTGCTTGGGCCGCTCTTCATCCGGGTTTGAGTTTACTCCTAACATCATCGACCGCCTGCAAAACAAACGCGGGGGTCAGGCACAAGCGGTTGCTGCTCCTGGGCATGGGGAAAATCGGGGGTTGTGCTGGGCGCAGGTAACTTGTTAAAGCTCTGGTAAATTCTTGCAGGGAGATAAACCCGATGGAAATGCTGGGGCTCAGGTGGCTGAGAGCTGTGAGAAGAAGAAACCTCGTCTCCACCTTCGTTTAGCCCATAAATGCTTCTTGCTAAAATATTAGACACTAAAAAGAAATGTTAACAAAGAAAAGACAGGCAGTGGTGAATGAGCACTATCCACTTGAAATATCATCTCTTAAAAGTGGCACAGACACTGTTCTTGTCTCAGCATTTCCTAATCATAAAAATATTTCCATTCCTCTGCTAGTGTGAAAGATCAGACAAATGGCAGAGCAGACTGTTTCTATCCCAATTTTCCTCTCTGTCCAAACATTCTCTGTCTCTCACTGGCACAAAGCAAAGTGAAAATTATGCATACTTATTTTCCATAATCTTTTAATCTCCGGTACTCAAGGTTCTCCAGGCAGGAGAAGATTTTTTTAGGAGCAATATCATTTTTAAGTGGATGTTTTATCACCCAGAGAGAAGTACAGGTGATTATGTGATTAGAACAAGGATTATCTTATTCACTGCAGATGTCTGCATAGCTGAAGGTCTCCTCTGGCCTCCTCACCTGAATCCATAACCAAAATGACTTCAGCAGTGATTGAACCCCTCTGCAAGTTTGATTCTAGAGAGTTCATCAGCTGATAACACAAACTGCTTTGCACAGTTGTGCTGAAGGAGAGGAGCTGACCTTTCACAGGATTGAGTCACTGCCCAGGGATGGGGAAGCTTCTCCTGCCATCCATTGCTCGGCCAAGGTGGGAGGCAGAAGTGTTGAGGATCAGAGTGTAGAAAATCAGAAATATGGAATGCCTCTTTGCAGCAAACAAAACAACAAAGTCGTTCACGTCAAATGCAACAATCAACCTGAGAGCCAGTGCAAGCTTTAACTGGAGAGGAGAGATGGGAATGAGAAGATACTGAGCCATTGGGGGGATTGGGTGAAAACTGGGGTATCAAACAGCTCAGCTGCTCTCTGTTACCACACTAATACAGTGAGGGGATGCCAGGTTTTGTCACACAGATGAGGTTTCCTGGCTATGTTTCCAGTGAGCTGATGCTGCTGGCAGGGCTGTTGCAGTGGGGGTTCACATCTGGCTGGAGCATCGTGCTCCTGCAGCATTGTGCTGTGCCAGCTGCCAGTGATGTCCCAGAGACTCCTGAACTCCTGTGCCCTGCAAATCTACCTCAGGGTGAACTGAAGACCTTTCATTTTAAAAGTTCACAGTTTCTTCCCTGTCTCATAATTTTCTCCTTTTCAAGCGGCTTTCTAGCCTCACAACCTCCTGGGTCCCACAAGGCAAGTACAAATCAGCTGGGCTCTTGAGTCTATTTTAAGCACAAGGATGTCAGATTTTTTATTTTTTAATTTCCTGAAAGCATAGAAATTACTGCGACAGCCGCTCCTGCAGCAGGGAAATGAAAGAAGCTGATGACAAAAAGTGAATGAAACCAAGCAGACATCTCATGATCCCATGTATTTACCAGTCACATCTTCAGGAGCTCATGAAGAAACCTCTGAGGAGTGAGGTCAGGCTAATAATGCTCACCTTGCCTGGTCAGAGGTCTAATATTCCCAAGAAACCCTGCTAGCACTCTATTTCACCAGCCAAGAGCTCTTACATTGCAGTTTATAACTTCATTTGTTGAAAAAAAGGGTTTGTCAGCAAAGCTGAGTATTAAGTATGAATTCTTTATGAATACAAAAAAAAAAAAATGTTATCAAAACTGCTAATGTATCCCAGTCTTTTCCTGCAGTGCTCTTGTGAAGGTCCAACAAGGATGGGTGTGATTTTTTTTTAAATTCCTTTTTTCCTTCCTGACATTCTGGCTGTTGTACCATGTGGGGGCATTTTACCCTAAGTTACCTCCTGGAGAATATCAGAGCTACCTGGTAATTTCCATCAGTACTTATCTTGGAGGGAAAACTGCATTTTCACTCGAATGTACTTTCTTCGGAAAGATGAATAATTTACTCGGAAAATGATCAGAGGTTTCAAGTGGAGATCTATCCCTTGGAGATTTTTCACTTCAAAATGGCATCACTCTATCTCATGGGAGTCTGGTTTGACAGCTGCATCTCTCTGCTTCCCTCTACCCCCAGGACTGTGCCTGGAGGATGCTTCTCTCCTGCTGGAAGGGAAAAGAACATTATGGAAAGGATAGGCCCAGCAGAAGGCTTTACCCAGAGAGCAAAGTAAAAGGCTATGGCCTCTGAGCTGTGGTTTGCACAGTAAATTAGGGTGGCAGCTCAAACCAAATGATTTCAGGTTTATATTGCTCTGTTTTGACAAAAAGGAGGCATTTGCAGTGGGACTAGAGATATTTTTTTCCAAAAAGCCGTATTCTTGAGGGTATACAAACCACATGTTTTCCCTCCTTCGGGTCTCCCCACAAACTTGGTAATGTTTTGATGCTTGGCACTGTTCTGCATTGATGGAGAATGTGTTTCTTGGGGCTGGCCAGGAGGATCTGGCTTTCCAAGTGGCAGTGCTCACTCTCAGCTTGGCTGCTCACCCCCATCTGTCGGTGCACCAGCCCTGGCAGAGCGGAAACCTCCTCTGCAGGTCTGGCCTGTCCAAGTGCTCACTGAGTCCTGGGAGGGTTGGGTGCCAGGAGGCATCTGGTGGGGTTCCAGGCTGTTAGTCACTGCAGCTGCCTTCCAGCAGGCTTGGCAGCGCAGGGAGTCCTTGGTGCTGAACAGAGCTGGGTGCTGGAGTGGGGCTGTGCCTGAGGCTGCTGCCTCCAGATTAATTTACTGTGGCTGGAGTGCATTGCTGTTCCAGATCAGGCATCTGGGGACAGGCAAGAGGCAGTCCCCAAATGCAAGAGGAGTTATTTACATGTGTTCACCGGGGCTGTTTCCTCTTGGGACAGTCCAGCTCCCAAATATTACCGTGGACGTGCTGTGTCCTGCTCTCTGCCAGCGGTTTGTGGCTCTCCATCTCTGCAGCAGCTGCACAACTCGTCCTGCTTAATTTCCATTTCCTTGGCCAGCACCTCCGCTCCCCTTTCCCACTTCCCTGGTGCCCCGCAGTACAGCCAGGCTTGGAGAGGGGTGTGGAAGTGTCTCACAGGTTGAAGCATGGGTCCATGCTGGATGCTCTGCCTGCACATCCTGCCCTCTATCCCAGCCCCGGGGGATGTGCTGTGCAGGTGAGCAGAAGGGTTTTGCAGTCAGTTTTTCTCAGTCTGGCTTGTGAAATCCATCAGTGCTGTTGAAGTCAGCTCTCTCTCCAGCTACAGGCTGGTTGGCTGGGTGTTTGCTCTTGTTTACTAGCAGGGTTGATGTTGACAGCATTGAGTGTGTGTGTGGGAAAAAAAAAAGATCAGTAGAAACAATTATAAAGCTTCCCACTTGAATGACCAAGTTTTCTCTGAATAGCTGAATTGTAGAAAATCACTTTTTTTCCTATCTTGACAGCAACAAGCTGTAGGACTGTATTTTTTACATTTTTTTAGATTAGTTGAAAATGTGATTTGGCCTAAACAAAGCCAAAAGATGAAGAAGGACACCCCCTGGTTCAAACCAGGCAGTTTAGCAGTCCTGAGTGAATGTCCTGCTGTAAATCCCCAGGTGTTTCAGTGCAGTCTCATCCCCTCTAACTCCTCTGAGAACAGATGGGTGCCACAGGCAGGCTCACCCAGGGATGGAGCTGGGCTGGCTGAGTAATTCAGCACCAAAAGTGACTCTGTGCACTTGGCTCCTTGAGGGCTGCAGAGGGCCAGGACCAGGCAGCAGCTGTGTCTTGTCAGAAGGGTTGGAATCCTTGAGTTTTGGTGCCCTGCCCCCCTGGCTCGTTTTTGTGCCTCTGTTCTGGCAGTCAGGACACCCTGGAGCTGGCTCAGGGATCAAGAACCCTGGTACCTCACTGAAGACTCCATCCTGAGCATTTGGTCTTTGCTGGTTGTTTTGCGTCCCAGTGCCCTTCTCATGAGGGATTGCCAGAGAAGAGAGATTATATTTATTTTTTATGACCTTATGCAGGGCATTGGCATCCTCATTAGTGCACCAGCTCTGTTACAGGCTCTCTGTAACGCTTGTGCTCACCTGTGTGCCTGATTTTTGCAATCAGCCCTACCTATCCAAGGTACTTTAGAAGATAAGGGTTTATTTTTGCTCCTGACCTGACAATCTTGGCACTGTCACTTTAAGTATAAACTAATAATGTGCCACATACACTGCAGAGAGCTGGTTCCAATGCTGGGTAATCGTGTTCCAACTCATCTCAACCCTTAGGATTTATCTCAAAATATTCTCTGGTTTTGGTTTCTTGTTTGTTTTTTTTTTTTCCCCTTCTACACTCCTTTCCCAAAACAACAGCTGTACAGGGAGGGAAGGGAAGGGGAATGATGAGATTCCACGTATGCAAGCAGATCCATACCTTCCAGACCTGGGTAGGAAGCCTGTCACATCCCAGCATAGCAGCATCGTGGAGACAAAATCCTCCCTGCAGTCATATTTCAAAAGTTTTTTCACTCAGCGGGGCTTTCACGGCGTCCGGGCTCCGCTTGGGTTCACCTCCACCCAGACCTGGAAGCAGTTCTCACCGGGGTGTTCTGAAAAAAAAAATAAAGTAATAATTGACAATTGCTCCTCACGCAGGATGTGGGCGTGACGGGCTCGTTTGAGCGCTCGGGAACCGCTCCAGCAGCAGCCTGAGGCAGTCGGATACACTCACACACAACACGGATTCATCTGTCAGACACTCCCCAGAAGAACGTTTATGACAGGAAGAGCAACGCTCAAGCCTGAAGTCATATCAATATTTCTTCTTAAACGGGCAAAAAAATGCAGGTTTTAAATCACTGAGAAAGATCAGCCGGGTTTGAATCGATCCTGCTCAGGAGTCTGCATATTTATACACAAGCATATGGGGCCTGGATTATTTGCTCAAACAAAACTCCTTGATTTATCTGAATGGATACACCAGGATTTAAAAGCTAATAATTATTTGCGGTTTTTTTCAGTCTGGTTTGGGATAATATTCTTTTATACAGGCACACAAAATAGTTTCAACCAGGAAAACTTTTAAAACTTGCTGGATGACAAACCTGTTTTTTTTTCACACGTTGTTGTGGAAAGGAGTTCTAAGGTGTAGGATGGGAAGGCTGAGAAGAACAAGGCAAAAGATGAGCCCAAATCCCTCGAGAGGGGACTCAGCAGGACAGGGTGCTGCTCAGGCAAGGGGCTAGAGGTGAGTGGCCAGGAAGGAAGGTGAAATGCTGCTCCAGACAGGGGTTGTCTGTGTTCGTCAAACGAAGTCACCTTCAATTTGAAGTTCAAATCTATAAAGGAGTAGCCTGGACGCTTGATCAGACTCTAATATTCTTAACAATCTAGTTTCGATTAAAAACTCACTGCCTCTGAGCACAGGAGTCAAACGCTACAGACAGATACAGACAGATGAGCTGCTTGCTACACCCAGAGAGCAATAATGACTGTTAGCTTAGTCTAAAAATTAATTGTCCTTTTATACTTACACTTCTTTCAGCAGAAAATCAATACTTCATTTCAGTAACTCTGCCTTCCTATAAGCATGATTTCTCCCATGTACCTGAAGGCGGGTTCAATCCTCGTTTTTAACTCACCGTTCGGCGTTTTGTTTTGGTTGTTGGACTATTTTATTTCTTGCTCTACATAATGACTTTAAATCTTTATGCTCTGCTTAGTTTATGCAAACTCCTTTATTCAATCTAGCCTTCGGTTATGGTCAAGAGACAAATAATCTTCCCTCCCCACACTTGCTTTTAGCCAGTTGTAAATCACTGGATGCCAGTATTCCATCAGAAGACTAAAGACATCATTTACAAGTGCCCAAAAGTTGAAAACAAATAAACACATAAATCAATCTGGGGAAGGTTTTAAAAATTGCTGTTGCACAAATGTTTCCTTCCTACATAGCCCCGTGGCAAGAATAACATTAATCTTCATTGAGAAAAAGATGCAGCATACACTTAAAATAACTCTGGGCTGCTTATAATTTGAGAGCACCCTGAATCAAATAACCATTTCTCACCCACTTCAAGGAGCACGTGGAATTAACAAAAGTTAAAAAAAAAGTAGAAAGTTGTGCTTGGGGGCAAGTCACTGTTCAGAACTCCTGAGTGAACTGATGGACAGCTGGGATCTGGAGTAAAAAGTGCTTCCAGCCCCCCAAAGCTCAACTGGTGTGGAAAAAATCCTTGATTAAACTTTGCTGAGGTGAGAACATCTTTCTCAGAGACTGGAAGTGGTCGTTCAGAGGTAAAAAAGAGGGGTAGGATCAGTGATGGGCTTTATGTGCTGCTGGCTGGACACGAGGGTGGGAAGTGATGGGACTCGAGTAACATAAACAAGGGCAGGTTATCCAGGAGGATGCTGTGCTGCTGGCTTTGTATCAGGTGCTTTACAACCCAAAGGGGAGCAGGAGGAGATAGGAAATCCAGTGCTCCCTCAGAGCCCAGCTCAGGGATTTTGGTCACCCTCCCTGGCACTGCCCTGGGCTGGCCAGGCTCATCCCTCCCGGGGAAGGGAGCTCTGTGTCTCCCGTGCGTGCTGCAGGGACGTTCCTTGGGCTCCCTGTTTGTGTTTCTGCTGCACTGTGAGAGCTGCAGGGGTTTTGCAACGTGGTTCAACCCATCCTCCTCGCAGGACTGCCTTCCACCCTGGGGCTGTGGGGAACGTTGATTCATCCTTCAGCAGATAACGCCTGGGAAATGCAAAGCAATGCCTGTGATATGGAAAGTTTAGATGAGAAGGAACATCTGTCTGCAGCAGGACCATCCTTCCCTCAACGTGTGTTTTGATAAGGGGGCTGGAGCTGCTTTCCTTATCGCTGCTGTGATGCACTGTGTGCATCCCCTTTCTTCAAGGCAAGTGGCAAATGCAAAGGAGCCTTAGAGAAACAAATGGATTAGGCTTTTAAGCCAAGGCTTGTAAGGTCTGAATAGATATGATATAAACTCATTCTAATGGAGTATCTGCTTTTAAAACTCTCTGCTATTTAAATACTCTGAAAGAAGACAAACTTGCCTGTTGGTCCTGGCAGTTATTTTATAAATTAAACAATGACTGTAGGCCAGGAGAATTATGAGCAGAAATTTTTCACTGCAACAAAGCTGACAAGGAGGAAAAAAGACCCATATTTTTCTGTACTGCTCTGAATATATATATATATATNACTTCAAGGTAGAACAGCAACTCCTTTTTAGGTAAATATTACCTTGTGGTGGTGATGTCCAGTATTCTCTAACTTGCAGGATACCTCTGAGACACATATTTTGCACTTTCATCTTGAAAAGATACGTACAGATCAGATTGAGGCTGTATCAATGTTTTTCCAAGTGAGGAAAAGTATTGTGGATGAATTCTCACCAAAATAGCTGGGTTATACCTGTAGAACTGCCACAGATGTAGGCAAAAAGAAATTATATAGCTCTGCTTCATCTCTGAATCACTTGTTTCAAAAGAAAAGTTAAATGAAGGCAACTCCTAGTCAAGAAATTTTGAATTTAATAAGTTAGCGGCAAAACATCCAAAATAGTTACAGGTGGCTTTGCCATTGTAATAACTGCAGGTACTCATTAATCCATGCAGGTAATTAATTCATACACTTTTTAAAATACTGACTTTTCTCAGATACTTCACAAATTTGTGGGGAGAGGGATTTGATTGATTAAACATACGGAAAAACGAAGCTCGAAGTCCAGAGCATGTTTTGGCTCAAAACAAGACAAACTGACACAAGCTCCACACAGGGCTCCCATCAAAGGCACTGCTCTTGTCTGCTCCTTTTCTGAACTGCTTTGGTCTGCAGGGGAGGGTGAGGATGGATGTTTGCAGCTTGTGCTCATGCACAAAACCTGCTGTGCCATTGCTCTGGTTCTTCGTGGTGATCTAACCAGAGCTGTGATGCCAGCTGAACCACACTCTATCTTGAACTGAAAAAAAAGAATCTTGCAAGGGAGTCTTAAGGACTGAATGAACAAGCCTGAGATGCAGCAGAAGTATGAAGCTTGCTGCAGAGCAGGACTTGAGGTTAAACACTGTCGGTATCTGTTGCCAGGTCACTGGGCAAGAATGGACCCCCAGGAGGAGCAGCCCCAGAGCCCAGAAATGTTGCTGGGTAAGGATGAGAAACCCTTTGAAAACAATGGCAAAACCAGCCCTACTTAAACAGATTTATCTCTCCTCACTGGTGTGAGGAATAGGAGGAAAGAATAACTGAAGACCTGAAATGAAAAGTTAGGGGCCCCAGGTGATCCAAATGAGTTTGGGTTAGGGTTGTTCCAGGGAGCAGAGCCTTGTGCTACGTGGGACACCCACAGCAGCTCGCTGCTTCTCTCCCTCTCCAGCTGGAAAGCCAGAATTGTTGCAGCATGTTATCTAATTTCAGCTACAATTTGCCAACAGGAGAAGCAGAAATATCATTACTAGTTTTTCCCTGTTTCCTTTTCTCAAGAGAACAGTTTTTCTCTTGCTACTATAAGAACTGGGAGAACGAAAGCTGGCCCGTTTTCAGAGGCACTGAGTGCCTCCAGCACCATCTGGAACCAGTGTGAGCAGCCAAACAGCTCAGCAGCACAGAAAATTTTCCTGTTTTCAGACCCCCTTTTCTGTACAGCTCTGCACATGAACACTGCACAAAAGATTCTTTCTGATGAAGATCCAGTTGGCACCCACATAAACTGTATTTTCCACTGTCTCCCAGCAGGGATGGATTGCATCTTCCTTCAGAGAGAGGCCAGATGATTTTTATTACAAATGAACCAAAACCTTGAGTCAGGACATGCATTACATTTTCCATGACAGCCCTGGCTGGAGTGAAGGACCCTGATAAGAATTTAAAGATAATTGAGCTCTAGTCTGTATAGCTCTGTAGGTAGGTAACAAATACAGCAGCCTCCAAACCTGGCGTGTCACCAGGCGAGGCTGGGTGAAAGGATAAATGGCCCATTGCTGAGATGAGAGAGGATCAGTCAGGATCCTCAGCCTGAGCCCCAGCTGTTCACGGGCTCTGTCTCTTGTCCTTCCCAGGACATGTGGGCAATATCTATTGCAGTAAATCAAAAGCACCCAAGGCTGTTTTTTGGCATCAAGGCTGGCTGGTAAAGAGCTGCCTGTGCAAATGGGGACAAGTTTTTAGCAGGGCCTGTTGTGTTAGGATAAGGGGCAATGGCTTTAAACTAAAATAGGGTCCATTTAGATTAGTTATAAGGAAGAAGATCTTTACAGTGAGGGTGGTAAAACACCAGCACAGGTCACCCGGAGAGGGTAATGGATGCCCCACCTCTGGAAATATTCAAGGTATGGTTGAACAGGGCTCTGGGCAACTTGATCTAATTAAAGCTGTCCCAACTCATTGAAGGGTGCTTGGAACCTGATGACCTATAAAAGTCCCTTCCCACCCAAACCATTCTGTGATTCCGTGAAATCCTGTTAAACTAGGCCTCTGTGGCAGGTTGTTTTAAGGAGATTATATAGAGGGATGACAAATTAAACTTGTGAACTTAAAGTGTCTTTTAGCTGTAGAATGTACTTATTAGAAGTGCCAGATGCATGGGTGTAAAATGCAGTTTATGTTTAATCACAGACAGAGAACAGACAAAAATTATCTCTGAGAATGGCGAAGCAATGGGCCTCTCTGTGGCTGGGCTTTGGTGGCAGGAGGTGGGCACAGCACCAATTTAGTGATCACCAGCACAGCCTGACACTGAAGACTGTCCAGGCAGTGAAAAGCCACCCAATGATTATCACCCTGGTTGTCATTTCTGGGGCATGTTCCCTGGTTCACCTTTAGGTGAATCCTCAGGCACCCTTGCCCTGGGGGCTGCTCCAGGCCAGGCTCTAATGCAGTGTCCCTGCAGCAGCTCTGATCTGTGCTAGTGCTGGCTTTGTGCTTGGGGTTTTGGGGGTGACTGATGCCTTTTCATTCCCTCCTTCCCTCTCATCCCAACCTGTATTGATGATATTCCCAAGTATAACCCACAGCCTGAGTGCTACCTGTGTTTCTACAAAGATTTTTTTCTGATCATGCACTCATGTACACACCCTGAGTATACGTGCAGCCTTTTCATCATATCAAGAAAAGTCCTTTCCTCAGCTGGAAGCTCGTTGACTTTTCTATAAAACTTGGAGTCGGAAACACTCTTTAATTAAGACTGCACTGAAAAGAGCTTTGATTCCAGATGCGTGTTACAGCCTGATGTTGTCTTCTCTGTCACTGCAGCAGATTACTGGAAGTGTAGCCCTTGATTAAAAAGATTGTGGGCAATTACATTCCATCTCCACATCTTCAGCTGGATCAGTAGCTTGTCAGTGGGTCACTGGGAATCAGACTGCCAGCACCTTTGTGCATGTTCAATTTATAAAAGACTGCTTTTGGCACAGCAGCCAACAGTCCCAGACAGCCAATACCTTATTAATGCACCATTAGCCACAAGGAACATTCTTAAGTGAACCTAATGTACAGGGAGCCACGAGGGCTTGCCTGGACTGACTCAGCAGTTTGGAAGGTCTTTTCTCCCTTGGAGGGATCACACTGACTTCTGAATGTGCTCAGATGTCCCAAACCCAAGTGCTCTCTTCCCCCTTGCAGCTGCCTTTATGATGTTGGTTTTTACGGACTGGGATCACTGTGGTTTGAGGAACAGATACCTGCCACAAGGGAGTTTTCTTCAGGATAACTAAAATGGTCAAAGGGACGATCATTTGCTCTATAAGTGTCTGAAGAAGAGGAGGAAAAACGTAGCTGAGGAATCATGTTTGAGCCATACAAAAATCACAGACCAGGTGAGTGGGAAAATTGTTTCCTCACAATTAAAAAAAAAATTACCAGTTTTTTTAAAATAGGTAAACTGGGGACATTCAATGAAGTAGTAGACAAACAGCTTGATATGGAAAAAAGGACTTCTTTATTCAGCAGGTAGTGACTTCCTTGCTACCACAGAGGCCTGCAGACAGTTTCAGCAGGCTTGGATAGATAGCGGATGAATTACATCCAGAACTGGATGAATTACAGACAACATGTCCAGAAGCAGACCCTGAAACCACTAACCAGAAGTCTTCCCTATGACTTCCTAACAGAGCAGTTGTGGCTGTTTGGGGATGGGCTGCCAAATGTGGCCAGGCTAACACAGTGTCCCTGATCTCCCCTCAGACCGCTGGGCTGCTCCAGCAACAGGCTTTTAGGCTCTCATTTCTTGGATTGCTAATGCTTTTGGGCTGCCTCTGGAAAGCCCCCTTAAGAAAAGAGAAGATATTTGAGATCTGATCCAATNGAGGTCTTCCCTGTGACTTCCTAACAGAGCAGTTGTGGCTGTTTGGGGATGGGCTGCCAAATGTGGCCAGGCTAACACAGTGTCCCTGATGAGAATCTCCCCTCAGACCACTGGGCTGCTCCAGCAACAGGCTTTTATGCTCTTATTTCTTGGATTGCTAATGCTTTTGGGCTGCCTCTGGAAAGCCCCCTTAAGAAAAGAGAAGATATTTGAGATCTGATCCAATCTCAGCTTCAATCTCTCTTTGTATCTCTAAGTAATATAGCTCTAATACTTTTAAAACCAGGCACTGATCTTTGCTTCCGGTTTAATGCTGTCCCTTTATATTTACTGAATATATTTATATTCAGTGCAATAATGAGATTTCTCAAAAGCTTTTCATGCATGAAAAGAAACTAAACTCAAAGAGCTCAGTCCCATGAATAATAAGGTGAGATGTGTCCCAATGGGTCTCTGCCTGTCCATGGCTGGTATTTCTTTATTGTCACAGGCTCATTTCGTGCCCACACACTTGGAAGTTTAATTAATTGCAAATGCAGGTGATGGAGAGTTGCTTTGCAGTGCAGCTGACTTTGGGCCAGCAGCAAGTGTACATCTAACATACAGGAATTACATCCCCACACCTGTGTGGGCTGAAAGAGACACAATTACCCTTGAGCACCACCTCTCCAGACACTTAGCCGGGTACAGAGCAGCCAATGATCTTTAAAACTGTGCAGGGAGCACGAAATGATGACACCATTAGGATTATCTGTATTTTCCTACCTCATTTGGTGTACCTCTGTGTGAAGATTTATGTTAGGACAGGAACTAACAGGACTGCAGTCATGACTCAATACAGAACTAGCTTTTTCTAAGGCAAATTTTTAATATGCGTGCAAATGCAGAGCTGGAGCTGAATTTTTCTTTTTTTTTTTTTTTTTACTAAATGCTCTTTCTTTCTCCTTGGACTGTTCTCCCTGCAAGCTCTTCTAGATGATCCTAGTGCTGAGCCTCGTGGTACGGAATGGCTCCAGATCTCCCACAGGTTCAGCGCGCTGCAGCTGAGCCTGGAGCATCTGGAAGGACAGGACACTGAGCTCAAAAGCAGCCCTTGCTTCTCAGTTGCTCAGCTGCAGTTCTGCCTGGTGCTGTTCCATCAGTGCTGTGCTCAGAAGCTGCTCCTGCTCGTGTGCCAGCAACAGCCAGACTTCCTAAAACAGGGGTTTGATTGAGGGGGGGGGGGGATTGAAGTGGCAGAAGGAGATTTATAACTCCATCGTGGTTCAGCATCTGCCTTCTCTCAGAAGGCAAACAAGGGCAACTGGTTTTGCCCAGTTCTGAAGTGTTTCTGATTCACAGAAATAACAAAGCCTCAGATCTTCTCCCGTGTCACTGCAGTTTAACACAAAGAATTACCAGGATGCAGTGGCTGGGGGAAAGTGGTTTCCTCTATTCTAAAGAACCCTGACCTTCTTTTTTGGGTGGAAGCCTCTGTGCAGGCACAGCCTGGCACACAGAGGTGTGTGAGGGGCTCAGGGCTTGTGCAGGGGCAGCTAACACAGTCACAGGGGTTATCTATGCAGGACAAGGCAAGGAGCCATGTTTGGCTTCAAGTTGTCTGTTTAGAGCAGGATTGTTCAAGTCATCTGTACCAGGGAAGCACAGACCTCAATTCTAGCTGAGTTTAGGAGTTAACACTTCCAAAGGAAGGCAAATAAAATCCTGTGACTTCTTCCGTTTTTCAGAATTACTGAAACTAATTATTAACTAAGAGTAATGTGTTAAGCAAAGATATAGGGAAGCTGTTTTAACAGCACAAACCTCCAACACTGCCCCACAGCCTGTAAGTTTGGGCTCTGCCTCCTCTTGCTCTGCTCTGCACACTGGACTTTGTAAACGGAGATTTCCTCCAGCATCGCTATCTGGGTATGTCACTGTCCCAGCTGCACCCTCAGCTCTCAGGCGGGGCAGCAATGGAAAGCAGCCTGAGACTGCTATAAAATTTAGTCCCTGTAAATATGCCAAGCTTCAAGTAGGAAAATCATGTATAGGCTGGTGGCTAAAGTAGATGGGAGAGCGGGAAGGAGGGGGAGAGCCTGCCCATACGCAGCTTGATGCATGTCGTGCTACCGAGGTCAGCAGCCCTGGAGTGATACACGGAGTAAATAATGGGGCCCGTGTGGCACAGCTGCCTCGGGCACCCTTCCTGTGTGGAAGGAACACTGCCACTGCAAACCACTCAAAAGCAGTGAGATATACAGCACTCAGCTAGAAAATAGCTCTTTATGGGCATGCTAAAATACGGCCTGCACATGGCTGGGTGCCTCTCTTTGAATGACTTTCCCCAAGCAGAGAAAAATGTCTGGCTTCTATTTACATGACTGCCAGCACCCTTGAACTAAATTAGTTCTGCAAATGCTGGACTGGCAGTGGGAGGGTTGATTTCTAGAGAAATTCTCTTGATAATAAAATGCCTCACAAAAAAAATGCATTGACTTCAACCAGGCAGACCGTGGGCAGCTAGAAACTTCTGACTGCTTCACTTTAACCCGGTGCTTTGGGGCTACACCAGAACACAAATGTCATCGTGGCTGTGGCAAATGTCCCTCATGAGCATGAAAATCAAGGCCAGTGCTATTTATGTGGACATCTGGTGGGTCAGGGCTGAGGAGAGCGTGATACTCAGTGAGTAAACTCTGTGCTTCCAAGGCACCTTTGAAATCAGTGGGATGTATGGGCTGGCAGCCTGCACTTGGCATTTCCCACCTTGTGCAGTGGTATGACAAACATAAGCTTTAGAACTCCTCCCCCTCATCCTTTTTTTTTTGTTCCATGCACTGACTCACTACTGAAAGACAGTGGGGTTTGTGCATTGCTGGGTCCGTGTGTCTGAAGGTACCATCTCAGCATCTTCCAGGGCTTCCATAAAATCAGAGAGTTAAACAGTCTCGGGAAACCCTGCTGAACCTTCTCTCTGAGGAAAGCCTTACTGCCAGAAAGGATGCTCTGGTGGGAACACCGCATTCCCAAGCCAAATTGCCCTTGGAATCACTTCCCCTTCTCTGCCAGCTAATAAAACCCTAATTTTCTCAAAGGGAAGTTCAAGCAGAGTTTTGACTTTGAAAAATAAGTGCCAGCAATTACCTGCCATTTGATATAGCCAGTTCTATTGATATGCAATATTTAATAGGAAGTGTTTAAATATTTTAGTAGCAGCATAAAAACCTACACTTGACCACAAAGGGCAGTGTCCAGATTATTCCCCTGGCATCTAATGAAGGTATAGTTTAAAGTAAGTCTTCCAGAAGTGTGATAGGCTGTCTTGTCACAACTTAAAACTTCTCCTATGAAGTGGTTTCCTGAGTGCTGCTCTGAGGTGGGTTTGTTTGATTTTTTTTTTTTTTCCTTGGTGACCTACTGCAGTGGATACCAATTAAAGCATTTGGCAGGTTTCTTAAAAATATAACCTTGAAACTGTGGAGCAGTCTACTGGTGACATGTGGCCAGCCTATGCATATCTGTCTGTCAAATGACACTGTAAATGTCGTGGTTAGGAAGGAAAGCAGATCTGCTTTTAAGAAATCGGGGTATCCTCACCACACACCACCCTGGTACAGGGCCCTGTCAATTTATGCTGCAGGGACTCCTCTCTCCACCCCTTTCTATTTCAGGTCTTCTGACAAAGCTAATTATGGCAGCAAGTGACTTGCATCAATGACATTCAGGGAACACAAGCATTTGTGGGCTTGGGAGTTCTTGAGCGTTGCCCTGTCTGCAAATTTTTCTTCTTCCAGTGAAAGCGTAGTGGTTTGCTATTTATGCGTGTTTAGGAAAACTCCTTGGCCATACATTCACCTTTTCTACTTTACCACCAGTCTTGGATAATTAACAGCCTCAGAGTCCTGCTCTGTTATAGGCAGGGACTCTGAAAACTATCTTCCCTTCTGTTACTTTTTTTAAGCTTGAGAAGCAACATCACTTTTCTAACCCTAGAAACGTAGCCTGGGAACTGGATCTAGGTTCTTTGCTACCTCATGAATCACCACCCAGGGAATGATTGCTCACTGGAACTTGGAGCAGCCTAATAATTCAGGAGCCAGGAGACATCCTAGCTCCCCCACGCACCCTGCCCTTACATATGGTGTTGCTGCATTGCTACTGGATATAAAAAGCCTACAGGATCTGTTTCAGTCAGGAAGCAGCTGGGACTGCGAATGCAGATGAGAAGCAGACTTGATTCACTCAAGGAAAACGAGGCCAATAGAAAACTAACATTATTTTCCTGTCTATAATTGCATTTTAAGTGCATAATAAGCAGATGATGGTAACTATGTGCTAAAGGGTCCGACTGTTCTTAATTGATTTAAATAGCTTCTGAAGGCTGCTCTGTTGTGGATCTAACACAGCATGATAATGTACCATCACACCAGGATCAGTTTGTGGTTAGCTACGTGTCTTCTCTGGGCCAGAGAGTTTTCCACAGTTCAGAGGCTATCTTTTGGTACTGACAGTCACCTGCCTCTGTCCCACTGACCTCAACAGAAGGGCAACTCCAATATATCAGCACCAAAAGCCTGCTGTCTCCTATGCAAGCTGGAAGAGTCTTTTCTAGTGGGTAATATAAAGTTCAGCTTCTAGAAAGAAGCAGAGATTGGTGGTCAGACATGCTGAGCTGGGGGCATTGCGCCCAGCTGCTCTTTTCTTTATTTCTTTCCCTCTACCCCAATGGCAAATCTCTGATATAAAACTCTGTGGTGTTTCACCTCAGTTTGAAAGTGTTAATAAACTTCTTCCCCAATAACCCGGAGAAAGTCTGGGAGTGAGCACAGGATCAGCCACTCTGGCAAACTGCAGGGAGGGGAAAGTGATGGATGGTTTGGGATTGACAAGTGGAAGAAATTATTTATCCCAGGTCAGCAGGATGAGGGGGACCATGCCTGGCTCTGCCCTGGTAAATATTGCACTGAGTTAAAGAAGCATGGCGAGACAGGAATTGAGTTTCTCCTCTGTTGGAACTTCAGACCTGTGACTGCATCTTTTTCTGAGTCTTACATTTCATATCTCAGAGATGGGGGAAATAAGGTGAGTATTTTCCCTGTAAGATGAGGTAGGAAAATCAAGAGTCTCTCTTCTCTGTGCAAGGAAGATACCGGGAAAAGTAGTTTTCTGTAGGGTCCTAGAATGAAAACATTATTTATTCTACCAAGGCTTTTGTTCTCCAGCCAGACAATGAGGAGTGCACTTCTGAAGTGTCTTGAAGTTGGCTGCAGTAGAATTAATATTGCTCAATATTAATTAAAAAAGAAATAACAACAGCAAAATCATTACAGCCAGCCCGGTGTTTTATCCCACCTTCTTTAAATGGACTAAATAAATCGCTGACTTAATAAATAGTTTTCCATGAAGTAGCATGGCAACTGCTCCCGTTCACTGGCGGGCAGAGTCCTGGCAGAACCTGAACACCCACATCTGAAAGGCAGCATCTCTGGGCCTTGTCTCTTAATCGCAGAGCCTTAAATCACACAACCCATCTTGCTCCAGGCTCTGTGTCTCATCTGTGTCTTATGTCAACCTGTCGTCAAAATAAACTTGATTTGCAAATACACAAGAGCTGGGCTGATACTTTAATTTTAGATCACTCATCTGAACGCAATTCTCACGCGAGGATTTAAGCACACGCCCGGCTTTAAACAGGTACTAAGGGCAGCAGTGAGGACAGGATATACAATTGCATTTAGGTTCCTAATTTCTTGTAGACTTGCTTAACACTTCACAGATGGACAGAATGCTCTGGGTTGGAAGGGACCCATGGGGATTATTGAGTCCAGCTCTTGAGTAAATACAGGGATGGAACCCACAACCTTGTTGTTGGCAGCACCCTGCTCGAATCAGCTAAGGCTTGAATGAGAACAGGGCTTTCTAGGAAGGTTCAAGAACCAATTTATTCCTATGCCTTTGACTTTTAACCTAAGCCCAGCTAATACTGTCAGATTTAAAGCATGTGCTTGGCTCGCTGGATGGCACCTGGAACTGCCTGTACATTGCAGTCTCTCTACTGGACATGGCACTTCTCCCAGTCTCCACCTTTATTATTGAATGTTGAGGCAGGAAATTGAAGCATTGCTAATTAAAGTAGGAAGGAACTTCTCAGCTTTAAAAATTAATGCACTTATCTGAAATCCTCCCTGGAATTCATACGGTTTCCTCATATCTCAAGAAACAGTAACCATCTATTTCCTGTAGGTTAATGGGTATGAATTAATTTAAATCCATGTGATAAGTGATATGAGATTGAGCTGGTAAAAAAAAAAGATAAATCTGTGCTGACTGTGCACATTATTTTTAAAAAGTCTCAAAATAACTTGCTTAGTAAATGAATACAAAGCCTTTGACATCATAGGTGCTTCGGACTAACATCCACACAGCTGCTAAAATGGAAGTTCGTCATCCCAAGTATTAAATGGAAGGAAGGTCAGAGAAATTAATTAAGCAAATATACAGCAAGCCTGATCTAGCAGTCATTAGAAACTCAAATCAATGGGTATTTGTCTGGCAGGACAAAACCATTACTGCTTACAGAAACATTAAAGAACCATGGAGTTGGACCAAGTAGATAGAAATCTGTTTTGGAAGGCTTTTCTTCCTAACACAGGACGTTTTCAAGAGCATTTAATTGCACTTTTTTATTTTGGAACTGAATGGTAAATCCTATCCCACACTGGCTCAGACCACAGCCTCATATAACCCCTTCAGCAGCATTTGCCCTAAACAACAGCAGATTTGTCAATGCCTGACTTTATTAGCATGAAAGCAAGAGTTCTTGTAGCAAAAAGAGAACTCCCTGTGATAAGCCTTTGGCCAGGGCTGTAGCAAGCTCCATTTTAAATTTCAAACTGCAGAGATTTTAGCAAATGACAAGAACAGCCTTGCTGGCTCCTGGGATGTGCTGAAGTTCATGAAAGGCAGTTCTGTCACTGTGAGAACTCAGAAGACAGCACAGGCCAGACCTCTGGGAAACATCCTCTGCGTACCTGGAGTTCCATATTCCCATTTGGGAGACACGCAGTAAATAACACCAATACCAATGGACTTGCATATTCATGTTTAGCCTTATTTTGCATCTTGGTGAGAAGTTACTGTCAGTTTCAGTCATGTAGGATCATGTCTCCAGTGTCTCAGAACTCTTACCAAGAATGGCAGCAGTCATCTCCAGGCTGCTGAAAGGGCTGAGTATCCCATTTATGCTGCTCGTTGTATCACAGGCTGCTCCTAGGTCTCTGAATGATTTCTCTCTTTGTATTTCACAGGACATAACATTGGTAACTTCTGTGAGATGTTTCAAGTGCTAATCTTTCAAGAAGAAAAACTATTTAGCTTTCAGATTCATCTGCTTACGCCCTATATGTTGCCAGACTCTAATTGTAGATAAAGTTCACCAAATGCTGGACTTGGTGACAATAGTATATTCTGGGAGTGCTTCACTGGAAGCTCTGAGCAGTGACTGGGAGTAAAACTTCCCCCTGGTTGATGTGGTTCAGCTGTAGATAAATAAGCACTCTGTGCTTTGGTACATTCCCTGTGCATTCTGCTTCAGTGGTTCACTTCCTTTTGTTTTGATTTATTTTATTTTTTCCTGGCATAAACTTAACATAAGACAGAGCTGTGCAAACTTGATAACCTTAAGGAATTATTTGGGACACAGTGATCTAGGCATAATTCTCTCCTCATTTATCCCTGTAAACAACAAAGTCCATAAATCACCTTCCATCTGCTTTGGCATGCAGTGGCACTCAGGAAATGCTATGCAGAGCTCTCCATCATGCAAATATAGGCTGGGACCCCGTGGCCAGAGAAGTCAGCAATGTGAAGGTTTGCTTCCAAGCAGCAAGCAAAGAAAACCACCAGACTAAATCTTGATTCCTCGTTCCCTTCCTGTTTTCTTTTTCTGTGTACATAAAAGAAAAAAAATCAAACCAAACCACACAAAAAATGCACGCACATTCTAGGGCGCCTATCTATTGATCTGCCTTTTCCTTAAAAACATCCTTTTCCTCATTTGACACTCTCTGAGCCTGGTGAATTTTATGAATCCTGTTTTAAAATATGGGAGAACTGAGCTGTGTGTAATGCCAGGCTTTTTTTGAGGGGGGAGAGGTGGGCGGGGTGTGATTTTTCAGAGAAAATCTTCTTTTTAAGGTTTTGACTCTAGATACCTAAAGTGATTCTACACTCTGTCTGAAAATGTGCACTCAGAAACTTTAAACTACGAACTGTAACATTCAGCTGTTAAGACAGCAAATTATGTGAGCAGGGTGTTGTACTGCTGTGATTTGAACACCTAGGAAATGCTGAGGCATATTAAAATATTTTGAAGGCATTTAATAAATAATAAATGTCTTTATTATTGCTATGCCACTCAAGCAGGGAAAACAACATCAGCTTGCATGAAAATTGATCGACAACTGCTCTGCAGCAAACAGAAGTTGATTATACACAAATCTTTCCTTTGGCTGGGGTAGAAGTATTTTCTTGAACACCTTTTACTCCTCATCCCTTCCTTTTTGCAAAGCAGAATTGTTGTTTTACCCTCTTTGCATGCACTTGCACTTCCTCGCCTTTTTTAGTTCCAGCAACTGGAAACTATTTCTTCCTTCTCCTTTTTTGTAACCTGGTGAAAAAGTGCTTTTATTCCTTCACAAATTCCTTTTCTAAACTGTAGCCAGCAAGGACTTTACGGGGCAGTGATTTTCACAGCACCCTTTCAGCGTCCCCAGGGTTGTTCTGCTGCACAAGCAAATGCAGAGTATTTTTGAGAAGGATTGGAAGTAAATGACTCCAGATTTTCTGCCCTGTACTCACACCAGTGTGTTTTAAGCACAGCTTCTCAGAAAGTCACTGGGATCTAAAAATAGATGTGAAAGAAAGAGGAATACAGAACAATTTTTGCTATTTTGATGTGGTTATTATTCATTCAAACACATTCTCGCCCTCTAAATGTTTTTGCAAGACCTTTGGTAGTTATTTAACACCCTGCATGCCAATTTGTTTAAGGGCCCAATAAGCAACATGTCAATGCAAGTTTATATTAGCAAGGGCTGTGTGGGAAAAGAAAGTGCTAATACAATGAAAAGAAACTATAAAAACAGAAATCAGAAAATTTTGCTGAGCAAATCTGTTCAGAAAGAGCATTCGTCCTTTGTATTCCGCTCTTCAAATAAAGGGGGAGGAAACTCCTGAAGATAACCTTACAAAGAGATCAAGTGGAGGAAAAAAGCACAGCAGTTAGTCCATGTTACGTGATAAAAGTAAAAAAAAATGTAGAAACTTGACTGTTCCTCTGCTTTTTACTCTGACATAAATTGCAGTCAGAGCATTTGCTGACTTTTATTTCACGATAACACAAATATGGAAAAGAATATAGTAAGTACTGGACCAGATCCCACTTTGCTCACCTCTACATGTTTAGTCTTCTAATTTTATTCCTTATTTTAAAATTCTCTTTGATTTGGCTTTCAAGGTGAGGAATATTCTTGACAGCAGCAGTGACATGGCACAGCAGCAGGATTGGCACAGCCATCTGAAGCTTTTTTGGAGCTGCTCCTGGTTTCTCTTCTCTCTTACAGTAGCATTTTGCAAAAACTCCATTCTTTTAGAGAGTAATGCTTTAATAATGGAGGAAAAACAGAAGTTTAGAATAGACTGTTGTTTGCTGCTATGAAGTAAGGTGGGAGACTAAATAATAGATCATGTGCAGGAAAGGTTGAAAATTAGTCTAATCGCTCAAAAATTCTGAAGGAACAGCAATTCTTATTTTTCCCTGCTGGTTACTACTCTGTTTTATGGTTTAAACTGCTTTAAAAAATGCTGACTTTTTCTATGCCATAGAACTTCAAAATATTTCAGAGAAGTGCTATTGGGCAGTTGTGCAATAAAATTACTGTCTGCTTGCAATCATATATTCTGCTGCTGTCCAAAGATCAACTTCTCTCAGGACACCCACAGAATTTAATAGAGCTGGGGGAGAAATTTTTCTTTTCCTGATCAAACTTATCACGTCTTGCAGGCAGTCAATGGGTGAGACACTTCGTTGGACCGTGTGATGAAGAGGGGGAAAAGCAAGGAAAATGTCCTAGCCAGGGAGCTGGGGCTCTGGTTTGAGGCTTTAGAATTCTTCCTTCCACAGGCCCCTTCCTCCCTGAAGAACAGAGCACCTCGGTGGTGCTACTCTAGCTCCAGGTGAGGCAACCCTGGCTTTCTTGCAGCAAACAGATTTGAAGCACTGTGTCAGCTGTGTTGGTTACGGACCGTGATCTTTCCTCAGAGGAACAGTGATGGCAACGCTCTTTGAGAGGTTCCCCGAGCTCCTCTGCCTCTTCTCCCCTCATTTCTGAGAAGGGGTGACCTGGCATTACCTGCTGTGTGATTTTTGAGTTAGGCTCTTGTACCACCACATGCTTTCAGCTGATGCTGAGCCATTTGGAGGAGCTCTGTGTGCCCCCGGACGAGGTCACTTGGGCCATCTCAAATCTCGCCACTTCAATCCCCTGCATGTGCTCAGACTCTCGGTGTCCTCCAGACACGCAGTTCCCGTGCTTGCCACTGATTAATATCCATAATTATCTCCTTAGATCAGACCTAACCACGGTACAAAACTATTTTGTATATCACGAACTTTGTGTGAGCAGATGTAAATTGCAAATGGAGGAGGAAGGACGCTGCAGGAAACATTTTTTCTTCTTTTAGAGGAATAAAAAGTAGGTGAGGCAGCACAGATTCCTGTTGTTCACTGTTTTTCCCTCTTTGTGGGGTGGCTTGTTCCATTGCCTCCCGTTATGTTTGCTAATGCATAGCTTAAATTGTCAGTTAAGCTACCTCTCAATTTAGCCAAAGGTTTTAATGTAGGAACATAAGGAGATTACAGGAACAAATTGTCAGGAGAAAAGAAAGCTAAAGACAACGGTTCTGATCCCTACACAAATAAGGAAATGAGACTTTCTTTACACAGAGTATCCTGTTCTTACCAAATCCAACAGATAAAATTCTGCTAGACTTGCCAGTGTTATTTCCTTCTCTGCTATTAATTTTAAAAATGCTGCAGGCATGAATGTTTTGCAGATACTTGCTTTAAGATACAAATAGTTGTCCGAATGCAAATAGGAAAATACAATATTTTCTTTTCCTGGGAGATGGAAAATCACTTGGAAAATTCTTGTGCACTGTGTCCAAAATATCAGCAAAGCATTTGTGCACTTCAGTGTCCCAAGGCAATGTTCTGAGAATGATGCCAACCATCATTGATTTCCATTTCGGAACGATGCCTTTAAAAAAGTGTTTCGGTTTGAGCAACCAAAAGCAGCCATAAATTATTTCCTTTCTCAACACTCCCATGCTCATTCTCTGACAATTGTCCACGTAAAAGCTTTATCTGTGGTGGGTGGGTAGTAGGTAATGCAGAAAATCACAGGTTAGTACAAAAAGGGTGGGGGGTTTATTTTGCATGTGTGAGTTTCCTGACAGTCCCTAACACTCCCCTACCCACACAGGCTCTCACTTCAGCATCACTTCAGCCCTACACCTGAGAAGGGTGGGCTCCAAGACCACTACAAGTTCAGCTGGCTCAGACTTAGACCTGGGATTACCCTTTGTGACATTAAAATGTCAATAATGTATGCACCAACCTTGCCAAATCTCTCCCTGCCCTCTGCTTGGAAAGCGTTGACTCCACAAAACCTCCTTTTAGATGCCAAATTCATTTATTTCAATTCCTGTGCTGGAGTCAGCTTCCAAACAGACCCCACAGCAGTTTGCTACAGCTCCTGCTTCCAGCTGGCCAAGCTTCGAAGTGCACTAGAAAGTCTCTTATGTTCCTGGAGATGCAAAGTTTCTCTTTACTTCGTTCACCTGAAAAAAAAAATGGCTTTCAGAGCTGTGCTAGAGCTATTTCCAGCAAGGTTCATGTTGCTGTGTGTCAGTTATTGCTGTGGCATAGCACATAACGTGGCCATAACTGCAGATGGGGGAGGGAGCTTTAATAAAAAGTATTACTTCCAGCGTGCTAGGGTTATTATTATGTTTCCGAGACAGCAAGAAACCAAGGTCATGTAGCTTTAGAAGTCACCTCTTCTCAGCCAAGACAGAGTAATGGACTGCCCATGAGCTCTAGACCATCTCAGAAAACCAAGTAAGTTTAAATCCTGAAATCAGAGTTCATAAAAAACCTCCGCCTAGGTTGGTTGCTCCTGCGGTTCCCTGACACAGCCAGTGTTAAACTGTAACTCCTGTGAATTTTAACTAAGAGTTCAACGTGGTCCTCTGCTGCCAAACTGCCCAGTGGAGCCACTGGAGCGCATAGAAGTGGTTTTGAGGGCAGCAGGTTTACATACACACTTTAATTTTGAATATATGGGGCCAAGTTGCTCTGACAGCAATGGTAACTCCAATGTAGATAAAGGGTGAGACTGATCCTTCGTATTTGCAGTGTGTAGGCTGATAAGTTTCACCTACCACACACACAGCATGCCCAGCCACCTGAAACCCAGGCAAGCTCCACAGAAGAGCTTGCTCACTACAGGGAGACTTCAGCGTTAGACAAAGCGAAACAAAAAAAGCCTAGCAGCCAGCTGAGGTGTTTTCTCATGGGTGGTGACTGATTAAATATCGCCTGAAAACATAACATCACTTTTAAAGCAGGATCCTGGGTGCAGGGGAGCCAGAGGGCTCTTCTGTGGAGTCAGACAGCACGTTTAGCTCGATCCCTGCTGTATTTAATCCGTGCCTCCCTTGCCCACGGGCAGGGCTAAGGAGCAGTGCTCGTAAGGTGCTATTCCTTCAGGTCTGCAGGCTCAAGGAAGGAAACTAGGAATGTTAAAAAAAGAGGAATAGAAAAGCTCTGAGCTTCCTTTGTTTCATGAGAAAATTAGTGTATTGTCTTCACAACGCAGATAAATGCTACGAAAATTTTGTGTTGTTTGTGGACTTCTTAGCAGCCCTTTTTAGTGGGCAGCAGGTGGAAACCCCAAAGACGAACCCTGAGGTTTGCATCTGTGGGTGTGTACTCGTACACTATTATAAATTAAACGCCCTCTCTGTATTTTACTGCTATTCCACCTCTTGCTCTTACAGACAGCGATGTTTTCTGCACAGACTGTGCTTCCCAACAGCTAGATAAGTGTCCTTTTGAGTCAATCACGGTGTCACAGGGTAGTTTTGGAGACAAGTACTGATGTCAGCCATTCCCTGACAGGTTGCTGTACAAGTCTGTCCGGTGAGCTTGGAATGAAGCAGCACATGAACATACCCCCTCCTCGGCTGCTTGCTGAAATGTTCAGCTGCTTCCTCAGGACAGACAGGTGTATCCAGCTGGGAGCTGCTGCTTTGCTCCTAGAGGCAGAAAATGCCTTAGCACTAAATATTGCTTGAGGAAACTTACTGTGGAATGTATGCTGCTTGCGTTTTCTTTCCAGATCTTGATTTGATGGGGTTTTTCGGGGCTTTGCTACTTTCAGAGAATCTGCTTCGTTTGTATGCACTTATTATTTCTCACCGAAATCTCGGTTTTACAAGGATTATATGAAGGAATTGCTCTACGAATGAAAAAAAGGAGACAGGTTCCCTTGCTGGTTTTCTCTACATTTTGAGATCTAAGGATGTCCAAAAGGCTTTTTAAATCAAATCCCAAGCTATGGAGCATTATACAAAACACCCTCCCTAGGTGCAGTATTTCTTCGTAAGAGAAGTTACTCCATCTACTTAAGTTCTATCTGTAACCAAATTTTATTTGTGCCTGTATTACGCTTTCATTCCTTTCCTAAAACATTATTTCCCTCGTTCCACACATAATTTAAATCAAGACGATATTAGAAAACAAGAGGATGGCACAAAACTTCATTGTCTATTACAGTCCAGCTATGAATGTTTAATGTGTGTGGGACCTGGGCAAATAAAGGCCTTGAGGGGAGCTGGGTTTGCCCCAGAGGGGCTTCTCACCATGGCCAGGGTTTGCAAGGCCACATTCTCCTGCACTTCTTTTTTTCTGCATCATAAACATCACCAAAAATACTCCCAATATACGTCCCATAGAAGTCTCTTGGGTTCTGATGCAAAGTCAGTGGGAGTCTCATCACTGCCTTCCATGGATCTGGGACCAAGACCCAAAGCAGGAGGCAGCTGGGGAAAAAAATCCCTCACAGATGCAATTCCGAGTTTGTTTTGGTTTTTTGTGGTTTTTTACTTGCTATTATCAACCTGTTCCCATTCTCCAGGCAATTCTTAAAAGAGCTCATAACTAAGATGTGGCAGAAGGGAAATGATACGAAGTAGAAAGCAGGTGTTTCCAAACAGGAGAATCTGCTTCTTTCCAGAAAATACCCGTAGTGAACATGGAGATGAGAACTGTCACTGCTGCAATGGTGTAACAGAGTCTGAATGGGACAGAATACAATGAGAGTCATCTTCAGTGTGCTGACCAAATACAGCACATGAAAAGAGTAAGGGGAGAGATTTCTGAATTCTTTTGCAGCTGAACAAGAATTGGATCAGCTTTACTTGGGTATTTCCTTTCTGGCTGCCTTCTGCTCGCAACTTGCAAAACTGCAGTGATGATACAGTGAACTCAGAGGCAGAATATAACCCAGCAAACACCATTTTCTGGTGGTTTGCTGATGCAGATGGTAGAAAATCTCTCAACTTTTCTTCCTGGGAAACATTTCTACTGGCTGTGAGACATAAAGATGGTCATGTAAAGTTGTAAAAAAAAAAAACAACCCAAAAGCAAGTAATGTTTTGTAAAATTGTGATTCTAAATATAGGGATTATCTAAATTTTAACCTTGTGTGATTTTCATATGCAGTGATGCTTTTGAAGCTCTGCTGAGGTTACTGCGCGAGGATATCAAATTCTTTATTCTAAAATGCTCTCATATGCTTGAAGATGAAAGCTTTGAAGCATGAATCCTAAAGAATACCCCAAAATGGAAGACAAAATGAATGCAATGTTTATTCTTTTAGGCTTCAGTCTTTTTGGTTTATTTTGAGTTTCATGACTTTGAGTAATTATGACTCATCATTATTTGGACTTCTAATAATGGGAGACACCTTCCTGGCAAGATCTTACTGACAAAAGCTGGCTCTGTGTTGGGAGCTGAGGTTTCCCCTTCTTTTCATTCCCACTATTTTTCACAGTCTCTGATGTGGCTTTTGGCTCATGGGTCTCACCAGGCTTTTTAAAAATCACTTCCCTGGAAGTGTTCTAGGAGAGATTGGATGGAGCTCTGAGCATGCTGATCTAGTGAAGGCTCCTTGCCCATGGCAGGGAGTTGGAATGAGATGACCTTTAAGGCCCCTTCCAACCAAAACCATTCTGTGGCTCTATATTGGTCTCCTCACAGCTGAATTATGCCCAGACTGAGGGCTGAATTCTAAACTAAACTGGTGAAAATCCAAAATAATTCTGCAACATGTGGTGTGGTATGGTTATTTGGTAAGAAGTCATAGATATATTGGTGATGCTGACAGAGGGAGTGGGAGCTGGAATTTGAATATGGAAACAAAATTGGATGGGTGACATCAAGTGCCTTGGACTGGTTTATAAGACAAACTAAATGTGTGAAGCAGCAAATTCTGCAGTAATCATGAAATCAATCAGATGGTGCAGAGAGAGAAATGGAAGGCTTTTCCACCAGCCAGTTTAGATTTGCTTGGGCATGTGATTCTTTACAGCCATCAGTGCTGATTGAAAGTCTAGAGCAAAGCCTTGAAGGAAAACCTGTGATTTATGATAAAAAGAAATAAATCATTCCCTGTTTCTAGCAGAAGAAACGTGAGCATCTGTGTTTTCAGCAACCTTCTGTCTCATTTCCTCATCTTTCCCTCTGAACAAAGTCCTGACTGACACTGGGGGATTCAACGTTCTTCCTGTCTAGGAATCTCTCTGGCTAACTGCTATGAATTCCGAGTATCCATGGATAGGATCCCCAGAGGCTTAGTCTCCCCAGGGCTGGATGAAAGAGATTTGAAACTCAAATGCTAAAATAATGCCGAGTAGAGGTGTGTGTCTCTGCAGCCCAAGCAAACCCTTGTTTAGTTCCCATGCTGTTTCCTTTATATTTGTGTCCAAAAGGCATGAAGAGATCATTTAAGGTCCCACGAACTCATGAAGATTCAGAGCTGAGCACACGGCATCTGGAGTTTCTTCCAGATGTTTCATCGAGAATCAGATACTGATTTGCAGTATGTTGCTCTTGACTAACTTTATTAGAATACATACTTCCACAGCCTTCTTTTAAAGTTCAATGCCTTGAACCATCCTCCAAAAAGCCAGATGCCAGAATTCTTGACTAAAGCTTTAAGGAATAGATGCAGAAGGTGATGGAATTGTGGCCCAGTTCTCCTGCACCTTCTGAAGGTCGAGCTGCCTTACCAGGTGCACTTTGAAGATACTTTGCCAGACACAGCATGTGATCTTTCTAATTCTTCGTGGGTTTTGGGGGCATATCTACACCTTTTAAATAACGCTCGGGAAAGGCAGGCACATCATTTTTGTTCCTGTTTTAAACGACAGCTCAGGCAGCAGGCTTTAGGAAATACTCAGTCCTTTAATCCTCCTTGAATGCTACTGCACTGCTGCTTTACTCACAGTGGGTCCTGGGGTTTGTGTGGGTGTGGAAAGTGAGGAGAGTCACTGTGGCAAATGAAGTATCCTGAATTGTAGCTATTACAGAATATTAAGTAATTGCCCTTGGTAAGAAGTGATAGCAGAAAATAATGGCACATTCATTTTGTTGTTGAAAATGGACTGTCTAAGCATATATCTGAAAATCTCAATTAAATTCAATCTTGATGCTCACAGCAGATAAGTATAATGAAGATTCTAAGACATTTTCTTTCATACATATGAATAAAATAATCGCTATGCAGCATATCTAAGTAGTTGACGCCATCGGAAAGTCTACCCTTGAAAAACGAGAAAGGAAGAAAACGTCCTTTCTTTCGTAGTCAGAAGGAAAGTATTGACTATGCATGTGGCACATTTTGGCTGTCACTAGCTCCAAGATATATTTCTTTATAAACATGACAGTTCTACTAAGCATGGCACGAAAACTCCCCGCTCTTGTACGAACACAGCTAAACTCATCTCTTCGAGAGCATGCTGGATGTCGTGCCTTTTAATGTGACATCATCAGCACCACTGGCTCCTGGTGCAGCTATGACACAGGCTTTCACTGGGCTTTGAAATTATGCAGTGTGTTTATCCACCCACTGTATATTCTTTTACACAGTTTTGTGCTGGGAGTTTTGTCTCTGGTGCTTAAATGACAGTTGTGTTTCTTACTGTCAGGGAACGCTGTCCGTGTGCTCCTGCATGTCAAAAACTGGTGGAAGTACAGTGATGCTAATTAAAGTAGTTCAGGTGACTACAAACGTTGGGCAGCTACTCTTCATTAATTAAATTGACTTGCAGCTCATTACTGGCAACATAGGACAAAATTAGTAAAGTTCCCTTTGCGTGTTTGTCTCTCAGGTTGCAATGTAATAAAGTGACTTGTGAGGCAAGGCTCCTGCCAGGGTTACTTACAGACAAGATGAGGTGAAAATGTTTGTTTACTAATATGCCTATTCTAGGCTGAGAAATTAGATTTTATACCTAGTGTTCTCCATTTTACATTTGACACGAACAATAATATTTGGCAAATAATTCTGAGGTTCCAGTTCAGGAACAACATTTTGATTAGAGACTCAGAATTGCATGAAAGCATAAAACCAGACATAATCTTTCTTTTTGTCTTGTGATTCTCATTACGAATCCAGTGACTTTCCAACATCTAAGCCTTTATTTGCATTTCTTTCCCTCCCCTGTTTTGTTCCTCAGAGGAAATAATCTGAAAACAGTAGCTTGTTAAATTACCAGAGTTAGTTTACCTGAAAATATCTGATGATAATGTCATCAAAACTGTGCGTTCTGAGCACGTTCTAGTTAGAGGTAAAACCCCTGCTCTTTCCTTGTGACAGATATGCCAACACTGGCTTTATAATGCTCAGTCAGAGATATATCTTATAATAAATCCTCGTATGTTCCAAGTTCACTACTGGCTTTGCTGGAAATCCAGGTGGAGAAAACAGGGACAGATGAGACACACACGGATTGTGAACCTGTGACTGGAAAAATTGCACTGATCTTAGGTTCAGGTTCTTAAATGAGAGCAACTGTAGCACCTATCAAGTGCTCATAAACAGAAGGAGAGAAGTCAGGATTGGAGAGAAAGGGAGGAGGGGAGCAGATCAGATTCAGATGTGATCCACCCTCCTTGTAGATTTGTCCATCTTCAGAGTTGTACGGCTAATGAAGAATAATTACCACTTATTAATTTTGCATTATCTTGGCAATTGCAACCCAATAGCACCATTTGTCACAAGGCTTCTCTTAGATGAAATAGAGAAAATCCTCTTGACTGCAGTGTCAGAGGAAATAGCTCTTTTCAGCACCTGAGCATTAATCCCAAGGAGAAAACTCTCCAAGACACGCGTGTTGCACAGGAATGAAAAGGTGCCATGACTTCCAGGGTATTTCTCGGTGTCATCAGCTGTGCCTGGGACTAAACATTACACAGACCTTCAGCAGCATCTCTGCAAAAACTCTTTCAGAAAAAAACTGAACTTCGTTTGTCTAAATTTTGAGAATTATCCCTTCAAATACAGTGACACTACAAATTTTGCTCAAACCTAAAATGACAGATAAATCAGACTAATTTTCCTTTCTTCATTATGTGAAGACTTACAATAAGTTTCCCAATATTTTGCAATAACTAAATAAAAATCCCAACTTTTAAATAAAAATTGAGTGGGAAAACCAAGGAATTCTTTCATTAGTGCTCCTTTACAGGAGACCAATGGCTATTTATTGTTGACATTTGACTGAGCAGCAAAAACAGATTCCCTAACTTTTGGTAGTTGCGTGTACTGCTCTCTTAAAAAAAAATTAGCATACATTGCCTTAAAGAGTTAAACATGCCTGAAGCCCAAAATGGCAGTGAGGCTGAAGGCAAGCACTCATCCTAAAGCCAGAGCTTGTAAGTCACTGAGGAAGCTGTACCAAGAAACCAGAGGAATGGAGCTTGGTATTAGTTCCTAAGTAACAGAACAAAAACGGTATGGTTAAATTTGCTTTAAATGCTGCACAGATCTTTCCAAAGGCCTTCAATTACTGCCCAAATGCTAATTTTGCAAACACTTTCAAACTATGTAAAAATCCCTCTTCATACAAAGCAAACTTTAACTCATGCTTTCCCTCTCCTACTCAGTACAAACAAAAAGCTGCTACTGCAGAGTACAGAAACAGAACATCTGAATCTGAAGAAAGCCACAGCTATCCTATGATAAAGTACTGCTTGCAAACATCTGTCCACCAAAAAAGCATCTGCAGTTTCAGACCACAGCAAAGAATTTACCACAAACTAGAAATCTGCCATGTCTGCTGAAGTGAAATGAAAGTATTACCCACTCATTCACATAGTTTCAATCTCCAACTCATCACTACCCAAAGGCACAGCCCCTGTAAACCCAGCAGCAGAGCGCCTAGTACTAGTACAGAAAATAGTTTGCACCCAGGCACAGGAAACATGCTGCATGATTAAGGAGAACACAAATGCCCGCTGGCATTAAGTTATCAAGCACCATCTCTGTTCAAACACTGTCAAACGTGGCTACAGAAAGCCCCCCCCAAAAGCGAGCAGCCCTAGTTCAGCACAGGACATACAGCAAGCACTCCCCTGCAACACCCACACAGCCACACAAAGCAAACCATTCAGTCCCCGTCACTGCAAACCCACTCCATCCCTTCACTTCATTTAGAAACGACAACAAAAATCATGCAGCCCTGACACTGCTCCCGGGCTGGAGGTTGTGTCTCTCCCAGCAGAAGCTGCAAAGGCTTCGGCTCCTGGTTAGCCCAGGCAAGCGGTGCCTGCTGCAATATCCCGGCACTTACTGCATTGCTTTTCAGCGGAGCGAAAGTGGCTGCTCCTCCCGGGCACACATGGCTCGCTCAGCCGGAGGGTTCTCTATTCAGCACAATTCAGCTCCAAAGTCTCTGCGTGTGGAGGGGAATTGCCTGTGCTCGGCACTGGGGGTTTCTGGCTGCAGTGGTTTCTGAGAGCAGGGTTTCTGCTCACCCTATCCATTGCCTCTGGTGTATGCTAAGTAAGCAATCCCCTGGGTCTTCATAACGAAAGGATGAAGAGTCACAGCTTTCGAGAGCAGATAAGGTGTTCTGCCGAGAGCCTCTGTGCTTCCATGGCATTTTAAAGGCAAAGGGGCTGGGGATGCTTCATTTTGCTTCACAATTCTGTATCGTGCAAGTTGTTGTATTCTGCAACTCACAGTGGAATTCTCAGCCAAATGCTAATTTATATGTTTCAGAGAGACCTCAAGTTAACAATACAAATTGGAGCCAATGCATTTTTAAACGTTGAGGAACGCACTCTGGCAATTGAACTGAATCTTCTGCTTTTCAGAAGTACCAGTGAAGGGGAGGGGTTTCCTAGCTCTGAAATGCACTGTACTAGCCCTGCTGGATACTGTCAAAAAGTAGTAGCCTAAAACTTCATGGATTAACATCTCAGATTTAACAGGCTCCAAGCACTGCTCTAGTCTTGAAGGAGGGACTGTCACCCTTGTCCTTTGCCTGCAGAGTGTCTGTCACTCATGGGGGCTCCTGCATGCAGACGGGGCAGAATTAAAGAGCAGTAATAATAAAAAGGCAGAATGACCAAGAGCCACAGTGCCACTAATTTCTCGTTAGGGGCCCTAATTTTTTCACTGTACTGAGATGTCTGACTCTGTGCCTTTGGGAAGCTGAGGGGAATTGCCCTTGCTCTGCCCATGACCAGCTGGAGTGAGGGGTACATGGGTGAGTGAAGCAGAACCAGCTCCTGCTCCAACCCTGACCTTCAAAGGGGCTCTCAGGAGAAAAGCCCCATTCTGGGGCTGTGCTCACCTGTTACCCAGGCCTCCTGCAAATGCTAATTGTGCCTAAGCATGTGTGGCAAATCCGTGAAAACAAATACACTGCGGTGCTGTGGGCAGAAATGGGGGTATTTTCTCCACATAGGCACCCTCAATAGATAAAACAGAAATCGTGGATAAACATTTCCGAAGAGCAGGTGCTGTGTAAGGTGTTGATTCACTCATCCCCCAGGGATCTTGGGCAGGGGAGATTTTCTCTGCCACTGATGGGGGCCTTAAGATACCATGAGAAGAGCAGCGGCTTTTTGTTGGTAAGGGAAGGCTGTGACCCCCTTAGCAAAGGCTTTGAGCATCCCCAGGGGCTGATTATCCTTTCAGATAGCATGGGGAAATCCCAGCCACCAAAACTGTGTGGCTAATAAATTTTTCAGGATTATTAATGGGATTCTTTAGAAAAAGGGCAGTCAAGGACAGGCATCTAGAAAGAGCCCATTTCCTCTTTGAAAAGTGTTTTATTAGCTGGACTTCAGTTTCTTCTGGAATTTCTACATAAATGCAGCTTTCTGTGATACCTGTCAGTGTCATTGGTCCTGCACCTATTGTTTTCTGTGCTGTAATTTCTGCCTGTGAAAATGCCAAAAATACTAAGTCTTCCTGGCTGACAGATGTTGCTGGAAAGGTGCTGCTTTGCACTTTCACAAAAATAATACCTTGGAGGAGAGGGGAAACCAGCAGATACCCGTGTCAGCGCCAGTGGGTTCCTACGAAATGAGGAGACATTTCTGTAGTAGCAAAACTGACCTTTTTTTCTCGCTCTTGTGCTCACGGCTGTGTTTAGCACCTCAAGGTAACAAATTTGTTGAGTCATAGAAAGCAAAAACCAACAAAGCTGCCTTGAATTTTAAGTTTGTTTTGTACAGTAATTATGTATTGCGGGTGCGTCTTTACTTCTAAAAGGCAGACAAGGCACAGTCCCTGTCCCAGGGAGTATCCAGTCGAGTCAGACAAAATGATGCAGGCATGTAACAACCAGGATTGCCAGGTGACAGCCTTGTTGCAAGCAAAGCAGGAAAAGCTGGGTGGATCTGGGAGCTGCAGTATTGGTAGCAGGAACAATTAACTCACACTGGAGGTTCTCAGCTTTTATAGGACCCTGTAGAAAGGTGCTCCAATTCTCCTCTTTATTCCTGCCTCACCCTTTTGGAGTATATTGATCCTTCGAGTAAGTCCACTTGCTTTCCTTGGTTGGGGGATAAGCTATAATGGATTTCTTTAAAGTATGAGTTGGACAAAAATAATGAACTCAGCACCATAATTAGGTGTGGACCTTTTCAACATTCCAGGAAACACCAGCCCTGGCCACGGGCAGATAAGCAGTCATTCTAACAAGCATAATAATCTCATGTTCTGGAGCTGCAGTGAGGGAAGGATTATAGATTTCAGTGGATCATTTTCCTTTGGTTTTCTGGGCTCCTTGCCTCAGTTCAATAACACAGGAACTCTGCTATGCTCACACATCACTTCCCTTTCTGTTGGTAACAGTATTTTAAACCCTGAAAACAAAGAACCCGGCAACTGATTTACTGGGGAGAGGCACAAAGGATGACAGCATGGACTCGAAGCCTCCAGGAGAAATTGAAAACCTAAAAGCACACCCAAAAAACCCCACAAAACAAAAATAAACCCCAAACTGTCTTTGCAGTAATTTCAATAAAGAACAGATATGTTGTAAAATAACTCTCCCATTTAAGGACAGATCAATAAATACCCTGGGAGTGTGGGGCTGTCAGGTTGTTGTTGTTGTGTGGGAAGGTACCAGTGGCTAAGAAGCAGTGCTGCACAAGATGATTTAACTGAGGAGCTTTTCCAAGGCAGCTGGAGAGTATATTGTATTTGCAAACTGCAATAAAGGAGAATTGAATTTTAACCTTCCTGCTAGAGAAATATAAAGGGTTTATAATTGACTCTGGGTGTGTAATATTGAAGAGAGCCATATAGTGCAGAGTGCTTGTCCATGAGAAAAGTAAACCAGTTCAGGTACAAATTTATGCTTGTTGTAAATTTATTTATTTATTTGTCATAAATACATAAATATTTACCTAGTAACAGTATAGCTGTGTGAAAAACAGGCTCTGATGCTTAAATAAATTTGGGAGCAGCCTGAATTAGTATTACAGGTTAATTGTGGCTGCATTGAGGAGCCCTGGGAATATCCTGGGATAGCTCGTGGTAGTCACTGTACAGCAGGGTGAGGAGCATGGCCTGCACAGTGGGAAGCTGAGCTGCAGGCCAGTGTTGGCAGGAAGAGCACCTGGTCACTCCTCTTTCATCTGGGCAAGACAAAACTGGGGAGAAAGACACTGAGCAAAGGCTGCTCAAGTCACCTGAGGCTTCAGAGGACTCGGAGAGCACAGCTTCAGGTTACAGAAAGCCAAGGGTGTTCTGTGCCTCCTTCCACAGTTAGACAACAGATCATCCTTCTCCCTTAGATATTTAAATAAACTGTATAATTCAAATTTGAATTACTCTCTTGCTTCGTCATCTTTCAGCAGCTCCGTGGTCAGCTGCTCACTGCAACCTACAGAAATCAAGGACTAGCAAAAGGACTTCCTTACTACACATCATCTCATGATGGCAATCAGAGGAAAATCTGCCTGATATTGTGTCCTAGAAGAAAAACAGTTCTAAAAAATAGACATTTGCACATTAAGAGTTAGGACAATATTAGTTTCTTTTATGTGTAAGGTCAGATGTGCATCCACACTGAATTAAGCTGTCACAATTAAATTGTGTTTAATGTGTGAGAGGGACACTGTTCCCTACCTTTAGTGCTGACGATCTGTATGTTATTATTCCAGAATAATTTAACCTAAGATGAATGACAGACACCTTAATTTTCAATATAAGCATATGGCTACAAACTAATCATTTAGCAATCTACTTGTTTTAGATTAATTTTCCTAAATACGTCTACATAGTCAGATCCTGTAAAAGCGGATGCATAGGAATGATGCTTGGCTTCTCTAGCAGGACATTCCCAAATCTTTCTTAAACTGATTTCATTGTATTCCATTTGAGATATTACAGTTCTTGAAGATGAGGAGAAGAAGGAACTGAGTATTTAGCCAGCAAAGCATCTCATTTGAATTAGAGACGTGCTTTCTAATTTAATGGGACACTTAACTGTGGGGGATCAATATCTTAATTAGCTTATATTTTTCTCTTAAATTAGCAGATTCCATACTCTTCTATGACCTGTTTCAGCTTTTCTTCTTCAGTTTCTCTGGATGCTCTTACTCCTACTGTACAGATAAAACGCATTATTTAATGAACTACTTTTCATTTATGTTTTCCAGCTAAACCCATGAGTGCAACTTTACTTTCCTTACCCTTTCTATACAGTTTTTCTCTCTCAGGTCAAGAACTAGGGGAAATCCTCCTGTCACATGGGAAAGTCCAGTCCCCAGTAAAACTGAAAGTGGGATCACAGAATTTGAACTTCATCTAATGGAATATTTAAGATCAATTTACATAAATTGTAGTCTCTGTGCCCAAAAATTTATTAGACCCTTCACAGTTGACGAGAAGGCCAGCCCAGCCCTAAAAATTCCTTCAGTTTGGTGAAGATATGTTCTCTGAGATGATGTGCTCTGGAGCCATGGGAAGCCGTGGTTTTGAATTTCAGGACGAGGGGAAAAAGAGGAGAATGTCACTGAGGAAAGCAGATGATGTGAACAGAGAGGTATGCAGACAGCCCTGGCTGTCCATGAGATCAGAGAATGTCTTTTCTCCCAAACAAGTTTTGCATGTGGATCTTGCACTGGAGTTTTTGGGGAACTGACCCTGAAGGCTCATGCGTCCATTCTGGAAGTGGTTTCCACTTGACACGAGACAGTCACAGGCTGAAGGGTAGATTGTGTGGTGCAGGTTTGATTTTGCCAGCTTGGGGAGGAGAACTTGAGGTGGTCGTGGCAAGAGACTGGAGCTACTGAGAGCCCTAAACAGCAGCTGAGGAGACAGCTGGGGGTGTGGAAGAGGGTGGCTTAGCTGCCTCTTGGATAATGCTGAAATAAAAAAGAAAGTGAGACCTGGAGTCTGTGAACAAACCCCAGCCATCCCAGACTATGCCAGGGCAGAGGCTGGGAATTCACAGCCCTGATACAGGTCATGGTATGAAGCCAGGGCAGGCTACTAGCCTCTTGCTGCTCTTCTGTGATAGTTATTCATTGCACAGCAGTGAGAGAAAATGAAGTTTCCTCCCCATTTGAACACTATTAATTCTACCTATCAAACTTCCTTTGGTATTGAAAATTCAGAGGAATAAAGCAAATTATTTTATGTAGCCAGGTCCCAAAATCCTCCAAGAGAATAAAAAATTGAATGGGATCTTCTGAGAAATATTTTTTTCTCTTTCTCCTGTGTCTTTGGGGAAATGTATGATCTGATGACCTCCTTATCTGTGCATCTTTATTCTTATTCTCCTCAGAGCTGAAGTCAAACACTCAAAAGCCTGGGTCAAAAGAATTGAAATAGCGGAGAAAGCAATCTGGCTGAAAATGAAGGAGTTAGCAAAATGGGTCTTTTATGCAGCCAGCTTCTGCAAAGAGAAAGGCAAGTGCAGTGACTGTCCCATTAATGTTCTCCTGACTTAATTTAGTCAGAAGCTGGGATGACAGAGGAGCTCAGGTCTGAGAGTCCATAATGCTCTCTGAAGCTGTCTGACAGGGCTGATGGTGGCCTTCTGCCAGTAAGGCTTTGAAGAATCTACTGAAAAGTATTTAGAAGCAGCACCTGTGAGTTACATTCACAGCCCAGTGTTGATCCAGGGCAGAACTGGACTGCTCCTGTCTTTCCAGTCTGTGTGTGGTAGGGCTGGGAGTGCTGAGCAGAGAGTTAATGAGCCCTCATGGAAGCAGAGAATGTGCTCAGTCTCTCAGTGGAACAGTCAAAATGAGTGTGGGTCTTACCCTGGGACCTACTTGATGTTACAGTGATGGGAAGGACTCATCTGTCATCTCAGATGGCGTCTGTGGGCAGACACTGACTACCAGAATCTGTTTCAACACATGAATTTTAGCATATTAGCTAATGTCTGAATACATCAAGTAGTTAATAGTTGGATGTGAATCTGTTTTCAATGCTTTGTATTAAGCAACAACTTAAAACTTGTGAATTAAGATGTCTAGGGAACAAAACTAAATCAAAATATAATTACAGCAAGTTAGACCTTCTTAAGAGATGGGAAGAATCTCGAACCAAAACTAGGTTATTAAAGGATGGAACATAAGACTGTGGGTGATAGGGTCATGCATTACCCAGGCTCCCTTCAATTGTCCATGGCACGTATCCCTTGGAACAGCATGCAGGTAAAAAATACATCCTATCTGGAATGTTTAAGTCATAGATGAGGAGTAACAGCTATGAACGATCTCATTCAGCTGGGCATAATTTTCAGATTATGTTGTTGTTACTCAGCATCACAAGACATTTATGACCGGGAGAACCAAAATGAAAATATGGACTTGGAACACAAAGCAGTTCATCATGCCAAATGAAAGTTGTTTGGTTTTTGTTTGGGTTTTTTTTCCTCAAGAGCAAATCATGCATTCCTGCCATGGATGCTTTGGGGTTTCTATGCAGGAAGCAGGCATCTTGGTGCAGTTCAGAGAACAGCAGGGAAAATACCTTCAAACAGAAGCCTTCCAGTACCTCCTATTGCCACAGGGAATATGTAAAAACCTAGGATCCAAGTGGAGAAACCATAAACCCCAAAATGACTGGTTGTTTTGAACGCCCTTCAGTGGATCTGATGCTCCTCTGGAAGTGGAATGAAGCCAGGAACTGGCCTTGAGTTAATGAGCTGAGAGGTGATGGGCTTTGGGTGGGACATGTCTCTGTTTTGCTGTCATAGTCCCATTTCTTCTGCAGAGCATTTTTTTTTTGGTTCTATAAAAGGAATCACTTAATGCTCCCAGCTTTGTTCATTAGACAAAATAATTTTCCAGGCTCATCCTCTGTGATTTCCAAGGGGTGCAGTAAAACAGTATGCCAAGCCCAATTTAGATAAGAACTATTATCTCTGAGGTTTTCCGGCTGATGTGCTTGGTGAGATACTCAAATTGCACCTGTGGGCTTATTACCCAGCCACACCACAAACCTCACCGTGGGCCTGAGATGAAGCTGCAGGAACAGGATTTTTATTCCACTCTTGCACCTATTATGTATTAGTCTGTTCCATAAGTCAGTGCTTGATTTGGCACAAATGATCAGCTCTGATTAGAGCTGCAGAAGTAGAAGGAAGAGCAAAGTTACCTCTGTGTCTTGATTTACCTACTACCTCTATCTCCTTATAAAACATTACAGCCTTAAAAATTACCAGACAGTGAAGGGAAAAACTGCATTAAGATAATGAGGAGTTTTCTGAGAGATGCAGATTGTTCCTTAGGACTTCATTCATTGCACTGTCATAGCAAAAGATGCACAGAAAACTCTCAGTTATTAGTTCAAACAAAATCAGCTCAGCTTGGGGACAAAATACATCAACCTCAGGCCTCAGGCATACGACGAACAACAATTCCAGTTGAGACCTCCATTTCTTTCTGATGAGACTGTCAAACATTATTAAAAAGTCATGAACACGATTTTTTTTTTCTGTAAGCAAAGAACGCTTCATTATAATATCTGCCAGCTGATCTTCTATGCCAGCATATATCAGCAATGAAAATTAAATGCCTTTCCTTGAAAAACAAAACAGAAAATAAAATTAACTGAATGTAGGTTTTTTTACATACTTAGGAGGTCCTGGTTATATTGCCTGCATATCTTTTCTGCTGCAACCATTTCTTTAATCAAAATAAATCTCCATCTCCGAGCTGTTTTAGAAAAAAGCTCTACTCCAGTAAAACTGAGCTCAATTATAAGAGTTCATTACAGCAAACAAAAAGCTCAGTTCCCCAGAGAAAAATAACATTAAGAATGACGAGTTGTTTGCTGTTTTATGACCAAGTGCCTGTGAATGGCTCAGTACTGAACAAATTTCTTTTAATTTTAGCTCATATTGGAATTATCTGTCCTTTACTAAAATAGCTTTTAGATCTCTGCCACAAGTTGAAAGACCAGGAAACAATCCTAGACCTCAGCCTTGCTATTGTCATACAATGTTTTTTTGGCTTTTGAGCTTTCAGGTTTTTTTAGTGACCCACAATCTTTTTGCACATTTGAAAACATAAGCGATGTTTGTAATTTATTTAGTGCTGATAAATATTTCAGTATAATGAAAACACAGAGTCCAGAAAATCTGAGTCCTATCTCAGCTGAGTTTGCACCAGAGTAGCCATCCCAATGTGACTGATGGAAATCTTCACGGGAATCCCTTCACCGACTTTCTCATTCACTATTCATATAAAAAGGGAGTCAGAGCTTGTTCTGACCTTCCTGAGGAGCCTTTCCCATTGATAATGCCAACTTTTCTTTCTTTCTGCTGCTCACCCAACATGGATGGATTTTTTTCATCATCTGCCAGGGAAAAGAGAACGAATTCTTCTCAATGACTCCCATTGTCTAGGATAATCTGAAGACATAGGACAGATTTAAGGCCATCCCAAAATCTGTTTCCACATCCTTTCCCAAATGTTTCTCAAGTGAAAGCCTTCAAAGGCTGGAGGAGGACTTTCCCCTGCCACAGCATCAGTGCACAGAAACGGTCCTGAAACTCCCTGAGTGCTGCAGTTCTCATCCATCTCTTTTGTATCAAGATAGAATAGTTCATCAAACTGTACCAGTGCCAGGGCTTCAGCTGCTGGACCTCATGGGCGCCAGGGGATGAGCAAGCCCTGGCAGCTGGCTGTGTGGAGAGCCAAATTTCACTCCTTCTCCACCAGGAGAGCCAGGCTTCATCCCTCCGAACGCCGCTGTGCTCACACATTCCTTATGTCTCACACTCACCCACTCGCTCCTCGGTGGATTAACACTGACATTCCTCTTGGAAACAATGTGTTCTCAAGAAGCTCATGACTGTGATGTGTGGCTGTTTACAAATACCAGCATGCTGAATGCTTTTCCTGCATTGCAAAGGAACATTTCCTAACCCTGCAGTGGGATACTGCGTTTTATCTAGCAGTCCGATGCTTCGTCAGGGTGGATTTTGCAGTGGCTCCAAAAGTATCCCACAAAGTACCACAAAACTCCTGCTGTTGCAATTCCACCTCAGTGCTAAATCTGGAGAAAAGCGTTACCCTTGCACCAAGAATAGAGAGAGCCCCAGGCATTAGGGGAAGTTGACTCCAGATGGATCCAGGCTACTTAAGGAAGGCTTTCTCTCAGGGTCACCCTGTTAGCAGAGACTGAGGACACAAGCATGTTCAAGGTTTCCAAAGACACAAAAGATTTTAATACAGTGTTGTGTGGACCTGGACAGGATGGAACCAACTACAGTTGGTGCAGTCTAATCTCCTCTTTCGTTCCCACAGCAGCTTTCTGTAGCAGCATGCCAGAGGCGTTCACCATACAAGCTGGCTGTAGGTACATGAAAGCTGATAAATATGATACACACACTGATTGAAGCTAAACTTTTCCAGAAAACTGGAAATGGATTTTTTTTATTTTTATTTAAAGTTATTTTTTCTTCTTCCAGGCATTTATGCTCATTTCCTTAGGTTTTAAGTGCATGCCATCTTAATTGTAACTAGCAGAAGTGGGGAATTAGGCAAACAAGTAAGATGCAGCGTTTTCTGTTTTCAGTGCATTGCCCCACTCACAAACAGTATATTTTAGGAAGTCTTGAAAAATATTTTCTGTTTTCTCCTAGGAGCTCCCACCACTTTTTAAAAGGAATACAAACAAATTAACAAACCTCAGGCTATATTGCAAAAACATTCTTCGTATAAAATGGTTTATAAAAAGAAGCGGTATGAAAAGATGAGTTGGAGGGGAGGAGAAAAGAAAGATAAGGAAACAGAAGTTTCGGAAAACTAGAAAGTATTAAACAAAAGGACAATTTCAGCAAGTGAATGTACAAAGCATGAAAGATCTGGTTGGTAAGAATTTTTGGAAGGAAGATACTTGTTGATACAATACCTCAGGTGGCAACTCACCTACTCCTTCAACTCCCTATTCATGTGAATAGCTGAGAAAACCTACAAAGGAAAGCAAATTCAGGAGTCAGAGACTCTGCAGCACAGAAGCCTTTTCCACTGCTGACCTAACCTATAAATCTGGGAATTGTTAGTATAACGTTCTAGATAGCTAATCCTAACTCCTGTGGTTTGGAGAACCAGGGGAATTAAGTGTACTGCTTTCATGGAGAGTTTATGTGCTTCAGCCTGTGCATGTGAAGATTATTTACAGAGTTAAGTCCAAGAAAGATGTTTAGTCTGGGAGAAGATGGAAACCAACGGGCAACAAAACAGTGATCGAGACATGATACCTGGGGTAAACAACTTCAAGGGAGTTAAAATAACAATAATTCAATAATCAGTTGGGAAAATGCTGTTTTCCAGGCCCCGGGCAGTTACACAGCTGGCTTGCCAAGTCTGAGAGCCTGGAGATCAAAAAGAATATGAATCTCAAAAGGACTATGTCGGAACAAGAAAGGGAGGAGTGAGCTGTGAGCAGCTGCCTGGGGATGAGAGGAAGGGTCTGAAAAAGGAAGGGAATGCAGCTGAGCCCAAAGATGCAGATAACTGAATAGGCTGGAAAAATGTGGGCTGAAACCTCACTCGTGCAGAGAACTTATCCCAGCAGCAGGTGGAATTAAGTCCTAGTGCACCTGGGCACACAGTGACTAGAAATAGCAGATTACCACAGGGATTTGCACTGATAACCAGGGGTTTGATGGAGTTTGGTTTTCAGTGGAAGAGGGCAAACTAAAACTGGACTTTTGGGTTGAAATTCCCTTGTAGTCTGGAATTCACCCTTTTTTGGCTAATATTCCTCTGAATTAGCAAGACTGTTCTTTCTACATAGTGGAGAAATTTCTTGTCAGCTGTACTGAAAAGGATCTGTAGAGTGCTAATATCTTTGTTCATCAAGTAATGTTCATCAACCACCACATGTTAGCTGAGCTGCAGTAATAGCTGGTGTTTCTATCCATTATTGGAAAGACAAAAGTCTTCAAGATACATTTATATTAACTAAGTAAAATAATATATTTTGTTGAAACTGTCTAGGAAGTGAGCACCTTTAAGTTAAACTTCTCTGGATGACACATTTTGTTTGCACATGATTGTGACATATTTTGTTTTCCCCTCTCTTTTTCCTGTTTTTTCCTTCTTTCCTTCCTCTAACACTGCTCCTATGCCATAGGACAGGCCACACTCAGCCCTTTGTTAAACTGTGATCATCCACATGCAGCACTTCCCTGCAGTCAATGCCACTTCTCCAAATTCATCTCCTGGCAGCTACATTCAGAAAAAATAAATTCTATTCAGAAACAATAAGGTTTTCTACTGAAAACAAAAGCTTGTTGAGACAACAGCATGTAAGTACAAGCACTGTCTGTGTGGGATGAGAGTTTATGTTTGCAATGACTCTTTTATCTTTGAAGCCTTGAAAACCTTAATAAATATTTTGGAAGCTGTTTCCCCGACTGGGGTTTGTTTGGGATTTCTTTGAAATCTCATCGTGCCTTCCTCCCACCCCATCCCACAGATCTGTGTTGTCTGTCTGCTAGGGCTTGTCAGCCAAGCTTCGGGCTCCGTGGATCGTCATTATCTTCATGTTTCAATGAGCTGGCCACTACATGTTACAAAAATATTTGCTATGAAAGAATAATAACAGCTCATCCAAGTGGCATTCACTTAAGTATTGAGTTATTGCTTTTGAATTTGGAAGTTCTTGTTCAGATCTTCAGGAAAATATTACGCTTTCTGAGAGGAAATTCCTCTGCAGTAAACAGCCATAGCCCACAGCAGAACAGAGACTACTAGATAGCGAGTTCCATGTTGTGCTGTTGGAAAATAAAACTGTAAATACTCTGCTAAACTGTGACAAATGATCAGCATTTTATATTGAATATTTGATGAATATTGGAATAAATACTGTATTTTTATGGGGGCTTAAAATCCTTCCAGTGGACCTTACCAATAACCCAGTTTGCTGAGCAGTTGCTTACAGGCCCTTGTGGTGTAGCTGAGTCCATTCCCTCTCTCCTCAGTGAAATGGATGCTGTGTTAGAGCTACAAACATCAGTTGGAGTACGAAGCTCTTACTAACAGGCTGTTATTTGTCTCCAAGAAGCATATGAGAAGTGACATAAACAATGCCAGAATTTACTTTCGTGGATCCAAATCTCCTTTTCATTACAAATACGAATTAGTGATCAGTCAGAAGTCTTTGCACTGGGACTGTATTTACCTTTGCATCGTAGTTCTTTTATTCATCCTTTGTACCAAGAGTACAAAAACTGATCTAATACTACCTTTGGGTAATTTGGTCTTCTCAAAGGAAGGTCCAAAGGAACTGACCCTGCAGCCCTACTTGTTCCCATCAGTGAGGGACTTGGAGTCTGTCCACTGCTCCTTTGAACTCCATTCCCATCCTGCTGCTTCCATCCACAGGTGAGTGTGAACTTGTGGGAGAGCCACACCCCAGCCTGCCACGGCACAGTTTGGCATTGCACCCTTACATTTTCTTTTTAATGAAAGCATTTCATGGCATGGGATCCTGCAAGCACTTGTGCTGACCTGCTTTAAAACTGGTCTATGAAGTCTTCTTAGTTAGCCCTTCAAAATGACAAATCTAAGCAAATTTCTGAGACCTGATTCTTCTACTTAAGCATTTACACCTTGTGTTCGGAGTAATACCTCAATTCCAGTGCTCGGCTGGACTAATAAACAGTCCAACCTGTACAATGAAAGCAGTATCTGGGCATTCATTTACACCTGAATGACATTTGTATAATTTAAATAACCTCCCACGACCCTTGTGTGAATGTTAGTGTTCGTGTAATTACCAACAAAAATTATCTTGCCCATAAACTGAGTGAACTGTGTATAAATCCTTGATGTCAGAGATAGGGTTCTGAAATGTAAGTTATATATAGAAGGAATATAACATGCAGAAGAAATTACTCTTGCCAGAAAAAAAGATTGATTCACTGAGTTCTATTTAGCTTTTAATTTATAACAAACTTGCCTAAGCTCAGTTTCTTTAGCTTCTGTTAAAATATTAAATAACATCACATCAAATACATCCCCTGTGACATTAAAGGGAATGGAAAGCTTAGGCAAACATTAATTGCATTCCAAAATGTGGCATAGACCTTAATAAACCTAATTTAAAGAACCTCAGAACAATGACATTTATGCTTTAATTAGAGCAAATGAAAGCTGTGCTGCACATTCCTACACAAAAACAATTTTTCCTGTGGGACTTGGCCTTTCTGGCAAGGTGCACATTTCCCTGCAGTGTCCCACGAGTCAGGCTTCTTCCAGAGGCAAAACTTGCTTCCTGGAGATGGACACTGCCAAACCAAAACACGGCAGTAATGAGCATTACGAGAACCAAGCAGACAGTACAGCCAGCCTCGGAGCAAGGCTTTCTCAAAACCAGAGTGGGCTGTCCCAGGAAAACAAAGTAATTTGTTTCCCTTTAAGGGGAATGCATTGAAATGGCCAGATATGTACCAAACCCAACAATATCCGTTTAAGATGATAAATGTTATTTTAACGATCCATCTCACTCCAGTATTCCAATCACAGCACACACGTTCAAAATGGAAAACATCCAAATCTGCAAAGAAACATTTGACATGAGATTAAAAAAACCCATCCAAAACCAGATAGATTAATAGATCTAATTTGCTTTAGAGGTATTCACGAACTGTTGTAAAAACCAGATTGGTCATAAGACTCCAAGTTGTTACCATATGCATCTCACAGGTTCTGTGCTATGTTCCTTATGCTGGCAAAAAAACTAATGAGCTCAAGACTGTTCCCCAGACAAGAACATGACAATTTGTGCGCTGTGCATTAGAGCACTCTGTGCTCTGCAGCAGAATGAAACATAAATTTTGCGGAAGAATTTAGATGTTCTTTCACAATCTGGTCTGGTGAAAAGGAAATGGTGCAGCAGCTTAATATATGTATTTAAAACTGAGAATCTCACCAAATGCAGATGAACGATGTAATGCATATACTACACTCATACTTACTTTTACTTTTTTAATCTTTTACTGCTATAGCTGTGATCTCAGCATTTCATTATCGTGCAGGTTTTCATATTGATAATTCCTCTGGGCCCTTTGGCTGTTGTCTCAGGTATGTCTGTTGTTTTTCTGCAATTAGACAGAGTTTGGGACCATTGGACAAGCAGAGCAGCCAAGTAAACCTGTTGAAAATAACAGCAATTTAATTGTTTATTCTGAAACCTAATGGCACTAATTAAAAATGTCAATATTGTCAACAATTCCATAACACTACCAATTCCAAATACAGGCATTTGGGAAGATAGCCAAAATATTCGCTTCAAAAAGCTGATCATAAAATAAAATTGCAGTTCCTTAGGGCATTGTAGCACCTCTAGGGCTTTCCTTGGTATCTGTTTAAACCCCCTGACTTTTAGGTGAGGGGCTGGTGTGGCAACAACGCATTCAAGCCCAGAAAGCTGTCATGACTTGCTTCATGCGACAGGAAAGAAGTATTTGATGCTGACATTTGTAATTAATGATTTTGATATGATTGAAATAAAATTTGTAAGTAAAAAATGATTCCACCTTTTTTGCAAAAAGCTTTTTTTGGGGGAAGGAAAATAAAAAAGGCAGCATGTTCCAAAGGAACGCTTTGATCAAACTGCAGATTCTGGAAAAAGCTGTTGCACTGAAGAAATGTCATCAACATTTCTATCTTGGGGCTCATTCAGGCAATTTAATGAATACAAAAGCTAACACTTGTAATCAAGAAGGACTAGTGATACATTTTTTAAAGGGAAATTAATTTTGGAAAACACTAGAACTCTAACACTGTAGGACGTCTGTGGCATCACGCCAAGTACTTGATATTAGCTGTTAATTGGCACTCAAATTCTCATTCTTTATGCGGGCATGTATGCCTGAAAAGTGATGAACCCAGGGAAGCTCTGTGCAGGACTGGATGCTAAAGGAGTCCCTTAAAACCATTCCTATAAATGGTCACACCTCACTAGCAAGAGGCACATGTCTAACATCCAAATCCTGGTAGAACAGAAGCCCAGAGTTCATTAATCTTAGACTGTAACAGCCTCAAGCATTAGCAGAAAGCCCAGGTGAGTAGAGGACATGTTCCTGTGCTCCTCTGGATGAAAATGATGATGAGCTGTGCAATGGATGTCAGGCGATCTGAGAGCGAAGCTCCAACCCCATGTGATCCCGTGGTGAGGGAAAGACAGGAATTTTCTGAGTATTATTTCTGCCGCCTGGGAGTGAAGACAGGAATAAATGAGCAGTTACTGATGAGTTCTTCTCCTCTATTTAAATCCTGTGACATGACCCACAGCATCACACTCAGTAATTTAAAAACACTGAATCACGCCATTTAATTGTGGGTACTTGAACCTCCATTTGTCGGTGGCAGAGTTTTTTTTCTGAAGACACAATGCAGAATACCAGAAAATTTAAAGTTAATCTGTAGATAAAAATGTGGGGTACATACAGTGTGAGTGCCAGAAAAATCATTGGTATTTTAAGAAATTCTTTTTCTTCCCTGTTACCTCCATGCTGTTGTAGCACGACTCAGCACAGTCAGTTTTGCTTGTGCAGCTTTGTGTTCCAAGTGATGCTTAGATGATTAGTAATAACACATGACCTTGAATTCCATCACCCACAGACTGGTAATCACACAGCTTATTTTCTATTTTGCTATTGCTTCGGGCAGGAGAAAATAGAAGGATTTGCCTTCCTTGTGAATACCTTAACAGCAGGGCTAATCTGATTCCATATGGTAGTAATAGAAGTTCATTTCTTTTCTCTAAAGTATTTGAAAAATGTCTGAGAACAGCACTTGATATTAGTCATGGTAGTATGAAAACATTGTGTCAATATTTTTTCCAAGGAGAATAAGGCAAGAAAAGGTGCATTTTGCAGATTCTGGTTTTCAGGACACATTCCTTCTATTCAACCACTTGTGCCCAGGGGTCAAGCAGTGAGAGGTACAACAAATATCCCAAACACATACTGAAGATTGTGTTCACTGGGAACGAGACACAGAGTGTTCAATCCTATTTGTAATTATCACCTTTCATTCCAGGAGGAGAATCCCAAAGACCTGCTTTGCTGAGGCCTCTTGAAGACTGCAGATTCGGTAAGGTGGCTGAGGGTAAATAGGGGGATGCAGAACTTACCCAATCCACATTTTGGCACTGGAAAATGTCTGATCTCTGTACATGTTCCTCATTCCCAGACTGTGACCGTTCCAAAGGTGACTCTACCCACGTGCCTCTGTAACATTCAGCAGCTTTCGGGCAGTCAGATAATGACTGGGAAGCCTTACTGTTCTCCGTGGAAATAAACAGTTTCAGGCAACAGGAGCAGCAGAAAGAAACATCAGACTGATGCTGGGTATGATTAAAGGCAAATTTAGACAAGGGCCAGCTGTGTCCAGCCCCATTCCAGGAAGCACTGGGGGAAGTCCCTTGCTGTGATCCCATATTGTCGCTTATGCCCTGACTCACCCCATTTCACACCGCTCCCACCTGCCCTTGCTCAGTGCTCTGCTCTGTCTCCATCGTGCACAGTCACTGCCACACGCTCTGCCCATGTAATTGTAACACGGGGGGAACGTGTGGCCCCGTCCAGACAGAGCTGCAGAGCCTCAACATCCTCCCTCCCTCCTGGGGCTTGGGAATTGGCATAATCTCTGTGGTCCCCTGTGGCTCCAATGCACCAAGGGCATTTCTGGAAAATCCTGTTCTCTGATTTTGCCTTCCATCACCGTTCAATACTCCAATTGATAGATGGTAACTTTGAGGTGAAGCACAACGTGCTTAGAATGGGAAATCCCTGACAAAACCTGTAAACATCACATTACAAAAGGGTTGCTCAGGCTCTGAGGAATCAGTCCACAACCCACCATTCTTTTGGTCTTTTTGGCTTTGTCTTTCTGCCTCACACCAATGGGCAGAGTAAAATACATCGTGAAAGAGGCAGTATGAAAGAAACAGCGTCCTGCTTACCCCCTACCAACAAAACTTTAAAGCTATGTCCTTTCCAACTCAGCTGTGAGCATGCAGCCCTGGTGTGAAATCCATGTGCACCCAAGGAAAAACGCTGCACTGGCGGGGCAGCAAGTGGCTCTTCCAAAAGTGTGAATTGTCCCACGAGCCAAACACGAGAAGCCCAACAAAAAATCTCAACCCTCATCACATTCCATTTTGCAATATGGTGACAACTGTGAAACAGATAACTACGTTTTATTCTTGTTTTCTTACGCCAGGGTGAGGGGGAAAAGAAGACTCTGATTTTCCAGCTTCCAAACACCCAAAATTCATTTGCCTGATATTGTCTGGGAGCCTTATCCTCAAATCTCTGTGGATGTGAATGCTCTGACGTGAATTCAGATGAAATGAACACAGTAAAAACGCATTTCAACCTCTGGATACCCAGGATATTTAGAGACAAATTTCCTCACTATTTTGTCCAGCTCAAAGCACACCCCTCAGGCATTGCTATCACACAGTCTTTTCTTTATAAGCATCCATCTCATTTGCCTTGCAGTGCTATTTGCACATTACCATTACTTCCTACCCCAAAAGATGCAGCTACCAAACAGGAATCTGTGTGCCAACTCTATCACTCCACTGTTTAAAATCCTGACACTCAGCCTCCTGTTTGAGAGGAATCAATACATGATCTGGCCTGGATGGATAGAAATTAATCGATGTGACATTTTACAATAAATTCAGAGCACTGGGCTAATGCTCAGAGTGGATTTATTTTGCAAATGAAACCTCCTACTGCATGAATTCTTGTAGTTGCAGTTTGCTGGAAGCTGCAAGAGTACAGCAGAGGGAAGTATAGCTCAGTATTTGCCTGGTCTCTGCCTTCTTTCCTCAGCTGCTGCAGAGTTAGTGGACACTGTCAGAAACAAAATGCTCAGGTGGATCTTTGGTCTGATTAGCTGTTATATGTTGGCAACTGTTTTTAATATAAGTACATACTAACACAATCTTATTTTTATATGTTAGCAGATATGGCAAAAGAATTGTATTATATTCAAGGTGATCTGGAAGAAGAGATGAGAAAGAAACATTAGCTATGGCTATATATCCAGCTATTCGAGATTGTTGCTCCTTCTTGTTAATGCAAATGCAAGAACCATAAAGCATATGGTAAGGGATGCTCCATCACTTCTAAAGCATGCCTTAGCTAATGTAGAAATGAATTATGCTGTATTCCATCATCCAGGGATTAGATTTTTGAACATAATTAAGCATGTGCTGCCCAGTCTTTGAGACACAGGTACATGTGTTCAGTTTGTCTACTTCAGAAATAAAATCAAGCAGCAAGCTACCAAAAATATTTCATGCAAGCTCTTTAAATAAAACGGTCTGCTGAAAATTTGCATAATATCTTACTCGTGAAACGTAAAAACTGCCGTAAATCGTAATTCAATTTATAAGACAATTAAATGCATGTGTTTCTCTTTTATGGTTCTTGGAAATGATTATCTTGTATAGCTGGAGAAAGAAGGCTAAAGAAAGCAGAGAAGAATTAGAATAGAATTAGCATTAGAACAGAGGGCAAATATCAGACAGTCACTTCCTTCACATATTTGTTTTTTCTAGCTGTCCTGAGCTCAACTGAAATAGCACAGCATGCTCCACATTCCCCAGGATTTCTTGTTTTCCTTAGGAGAGAGGTTGCTTTCTATGTCTCATGGAACTCAGATGGTTTTGCTGCAATTAACTGTGAGAGATTTTCTGCCATTTTAGTCTCTTTGCAGCTTATGATACTCAGTAAATCTCTCTGCTGAGGTAAAGAAAACCCTGCAAAGAGCGTAGAATGTTGTTTATAAAACTTAGCTAAACACTCTTCATAAATTCTCATTTCAAACAAGGCAAAGACATCCCTTAAGTTAGCAGCAGTACTTTTCTCATGTACCGAGTTCTTAAAGTATGCTGTTCAAACCTCATTGCCCTAAATGTAAACCTGTCCTGGTCCTACCACTGGTTTTATTGTATGTCAGAACACATCAATGTTTTGTTGGTTACAAATAGGTCAAGTCTAGAAATATTGTAAAGCTAGAAATCACAAACCAAGAAATGAAAAACTTTTTTCAAAATGTGTAGTGTGGATGTTGCAGTACTCAAACCTTTACATTTCACTACATTCATAGACTTTGCAATAGAGCAGATGGGGCAGCAGGAAGCTGGGAAAACTGCAGTTTGGTCCCACACTAGTGAGAGAAAAAGGCCCTTTTCTCTGCAAAAGACCAGCTCTGGTTTTACTGCTCATTTTTACTAAACTGACTGATCTTTTACTCCAGCTAGTGCTATAAAACTAGTGAGTAGGGCGATGCCACGCAGTGGCAAAATTGTTGAAGGAAAAGCCTTCACCTTATTGGAGCTACTAGTGATGTGCACGCTTGTTTCTGCAGAATTTAGCCTCTTATTTCTGAAGGTCAAAAGAGAGAAAGATATTCAGCACTCTCTACTGACGTGAAACTCCATTTCTGTGTCTCCAGTCCAACAAGTCTCACCCACGTTGTGCTTTAAATCATTCTATCCCAATTAAAACACACCAGCAACACAACCCTTCAGAAGACAAAGCTTTTAGTTCAAAATGAGATACATGGCATTTGGGGGAAAAAGGCCTGACTTGCGAAGTTCTGATCTCAGTTGCTGATTCAGGGCTGTTTCTGGGATGTATCTTTTTGCTCATGTCTTGGGTTTATGTCAGCAGACTGGTATTGTTCGTAACATTTTGGTTTTTTACCCGTTTGCTTTACAGAACGGTTTCAGGGATGTAATTAGGTATGCAGTGTGAAAAGCGTATTCCCAGATGCTTTGTGGTCAGTTCTGCCTGAGGTAACCACCAACAGCCTCCAACAGCTTAATGATGTCTACTGTTGGCAGTGCTTCTGCCAGAGAGCGAGGTTAATGTCAGGAAATAAAACAAAATCTGCTTAGTAAACACTGTAAAGAAAACAGGTTATGTGTTAATGTGCTTGCACCAGCTCTTCCTCTCTGAGGCTTTATTTTCAAGTTTCGTTGTTTAAATTTTGGTCGTTCATATATGGTTGAATTTACACAAACTCTGAAGAAGCTTGAAATGATGGAGCTGAAGTTAAGAGATAAAAGATGTCTGTCAGGTGTTTGGCTCCCAGTCCATACTTCCACTAGCATGGGAACACTTGTCTGGTCGCAGTTACATTTCTTAGGTAAGAGACACCTGCCATACACATTTCACCTTTAGAAGGGTTTCTCTAATACTCAATGTCGTTTTCCCTAAAGGAAAACCACTGCAGAATTTAACAGCAATAGCTGTAGAGAACATCACAGAAATTACATTTCTATACCTGCAGGACTGAATAGAGATTAACATAACTCACACATTCCTATCGAGGTGTTTTATTGCATTTTATAGGAAGAATACAATTTTCTCTTAAATTATATGGGATAGTTTAAAGAACAAGGTTGTAATTTCCTTAACAAATGCTTTTAAGACCTTCCTATGATAGCTCATGTTTTAAATTTCATCATTTTCTCTACAGCTTATTTAGGCAAGTGTGGCCACCCATACGTGACGAAACAAATTAAAAAGGGCACATAATGTTCCAGTTTCAAGTACTTGGGTGGATGGGGTTGCTTAATGTACGTATATCATGCTCTTCCAAACTATCAAAGACCTTTGGATGAATTGGGTGCAATATATTAACTCAATTACAATGGAAACAGATCAAAGAATGTAGCTGGGAGGTCTTATTAAAGTATGAGACTTCATTAAAACGTCACTGGTTTTGATTATACTGGATTAAAGTGTCTGAAATTTCACTTAACTTCTTCACGTCCCCAGAAAAGAAAATTCTACTGGGTAACTGTAAGTTCAAGGTTTTCAGACCTTGTTTTTCTGTGTTGTTATTAAAGTGGACTTTTCAGAAACTGGTAAAAAACACCAAAGATTTTTTAAATCCATTTTTGACATTGAACATATAATCTCATTTGCTTCAATTTATTTCCTTCTTTTTTTTATGTGGTTTTTTGTTTCTGGCTTTTACTCATTCACATCCATCTTGGAAAGACTTCCGTTTTTCAAAGGAATAAAACCCCCCCCACTTTTCTTCTATTTAAAAGAAATAAAAACATCTAGAAGTTATTAGTTTAAGGCATGGGATGAACACATAGAAAGGTACAAAGTCCAGTTTTTTCCAACTGGAAGAGCTGAGCTTTCCAAGGAAAGGCATTAACAGGGAGCAGTTTCAGTGGGCTGCAGAGCTCACCCGATCTATTTCTGCCTCTCCAGCCAAGAAACAGAATACACGAGTGCTGAGCACTGCCATCAGTGGTAATAGCCCTCTAAATCGGAAACAATCATTGTAAAGACACCTAACAGACATTCTCTGCTACATAATAACAAGATTGAGATTTAAAAATCACTTTTCTTAATCCGTTTACTTTCCTGTTGCTACACGTGATGTCAACACTTGTTTGTAATTCTATTAAAACGGTGACGCACCGCCTGCTGTGACGCAGGAACAGTGAGGAGTTTGCATATTGCTGTCTTGCATATCCATCGTATTTTGTGCTTGGTATTGACACAGCCCTGTTTAATCTCTCTGCAAGGGCCAGGGGAGAGTCTGGTGATGTCCCTGCTTCTGTTGTGAGGAGCCCCATTCCACAGGAATTCGGCTTTCAAGGGACACAGCTCGGCATGAACTTGACAAAACATGAATTCATTCAGTAACTAAATTGATTTCCTGCTTTACTGCGTACCTGTGTCTTAAATTACAGTGAAAGTAAAAACGGAGCGTGCATTTTCACCGTAACTAGAAAACAATTTTAAGAGCAGCGATGTTTTCTCTCTCCAGCTGCCGGCGTTATGGATCTCCCCACAGACCTGGAAAGGCTCAGGACGAGATAGCAAGGAAGTAGTGTAGTACAGATAAAACAGAGAATAATTCCACTCATTTATGGATTGTTTCAGGGATTCTAAAAGACTCTGCTAATACTGGCTTTTAAGATAGAGAAGGGGAGGAGAGAAAATAAATTCATTTCTCAATCTATTTAAGGGAACAAAGAACTGCGTGTGAAACTGAACAGAGAGAGTCAACAAAGCTCACACCAAACAAAAAAAGAAAATCAGCTTTATTTTGCATAATTGTGTCTGAATCACAGAAGATTTGACAGAACCTGTTCCATTCTAAGCCCCAAGGTCTTATTTAGGCAGAACACAATATCAAATACGTTATAATGTGTTTTTTTCTGGGCTAATCTAACATCTCACGGGACATCACGCAAGGGGACAGCACAAGCAGTTGAGTGGTTTTGTTGGTTTATACTCAGTCTTTGTAGGACTGATTCCATCTGTCTGTTGAAAGCTACGATAGTGCACTGTCAGATCTCTCGGGTTTTTTTTTGGGGTGGCTTCCTTATTTCTAAAATGGGAACGAAATAAGAAATATTAGTGCTCTTCTGGTAAGAGAGAGATAAAGTTTACCCTCTGAACACTTGTAAAGGTCTTCAGAGGACACTTCAGAAGTGCCTAATGCTATAAATTCTGGTTTTAGAAGGTATTTTACTATCATTATAGTATTAGGAGTTTGACCTTTTAACCCCTATGCCTGTATGTAACCTGACATAACGGAGGCTCATGGAAAAGCTTTCATGACCAGCATGACCTGGGCAATCTGAACACCAGACTTTACAGACCCTTAAAGGAATTGAGCTATGACTCTGCAGCAGGGTCACTCCAAATACTGCCTTCCTCATAAAATGTAAGAGTCTAGAAAAACCATGACCAAGACTCCCTCAAATTACGATGTTTTATCAGAACAGAAATAAGTTGCATTTACAGAATTGCTGATACTAACAGTCTAGTATTAGCAGGGTAAATGCCTTGAGATAAGAATTAAGATTGCCTACCGAGCATCCAAAACTCTACAGCATCAGCATGCACTAAAGCAGTAAGATGCTTAGAAAAACAGCTCCACATCTGATAGGGAAAAGCACAATAAATCAAAGATAAAGTAAACTTTCCAGATAACCAGGAGCATTTAGTGCTGTTCTGATTAACTCCTCTACAGGAAATGAGTAAACACAGCCTCCACGCTTTCCCCGTCTTTCTGCCAGTTTACATCTTAATGGATAAACTGGTTCAGGTTACTCATTTGGCAAAGCAAGGGATTGATTTGCAACTTTTCATTTTGACTGCTCCCGTCAACTTCCGCTGGGCTGTTCAGGGCAACTGAGCACAGCCATGGGCAGGCACTTAAAGATTAACAGGATTTTGCAGCATTCCAGAGGGATGACAAAGCCATCAAAATTCTTTATTTTTTTCCCCCAGTATTTCACACACACGTGACTGCTGTTATACCAGTTATTACACCAGTAGCTTTTCAGAAATATTGGAGTTTAACTCTGGGATACTGGGATTTTTCCCCCTTGAAGACCTGAGTTACGAGATTATGAGAAAAACCGCCAATTTCATTGAAAGTGTATTTTTTGTCCTTGTGTTTGTAATGCAAAGCCTTGAAATGTGAGCTGAGTTACAAAGGATCAGTCATTTGGTCACACTACTTAGCTTGAGAGCAAGTGCACTGTGAGCCAAACTAAAGTTTTTAGAGGAATACGATACCGTCCATACCCTCCACCTGGAGGGGCACAGAATGTCTGAATTCCTGGATACTTCCGGACATTTGATAAATGTGAATTGCTGGCGCTCCATCCCCCTTCCACCTCCCAGAGGAGGTTATCAACCCAGAGGAGAAGGGATGTCATTGTCTGGGGACAACACGGATGGTGGCAACACCGTTCTACAGCTGCCCTTTGGCATCCCCCCAGCTTTGGGTGGCGGTGACCTGCACCACAATCTTCCCCCTCAATTTAGGGGGTGATTGACAGCACCCCCTTTCCCCTCAGCTTTGGAGGTGATGGACACCACTCCAACCTTCCCCCTCAGTGTTGGAGGTCACGGACAGCATCCCAACCTTCTCCTTCAATTTACGGGTGATACACAGCACCCCAGCCTTCCCCCTCGGCGCCGGAGGTCACGGACAGCACCCCATTCCCCGCTGTTTTGGGGGCGTTGGGCAGCACCCACCCACGGCGCCGCGCCCCCACCGCCCGCGGGCTGCGCTGGCTGCCCTGGCTGCCCCTGGCTCAGGGAAGTTCGCGCCCCGGGGCCGCGGGTTCGAGCCCCGACGGGGGCGGACGGTCCGGGGCTGGGTCGGGAGCCGCTCCCACCGGTTCTTGCCGGGGGTCCCAGCCAGGCAGCGGCGGCCGCGGGCCCAGCGCACATGTGCGGCCGCCCAGCACATGCTCACTGAGCGCAGCGCATGAGCAGAGGCGGCGCGGGGCCATCGGACATCTTGGGCCGCCCCGCACGGAGCGGGCAGCGCCGCCGGTCCCGGGGCGGGAGCAGCCGCCGCCCCCGAGCCGCCCGGCCCGCCC
>VZRR01012109.1:459905-555900 GCA_013398015.1 Oreocharis arfaki
GCGGGCCGGGCAGAGCCGGGCCAGCAGAGCCGGGAGTCCGTGGGGGTTCCTCGGGACACGCCGCCCGTGTCGCCCCGGCTGCGGACGCTCGGTGCAGCCCTGCAGAAATGAACAGTTGTGCATAAGCATTCGCGGGCATAGGGCAAGGAGAGCAGCGGGGACGGGCGGTGCGGCACCGTGCAGAGCCGTGCCTGCCCTGGGGATGAGTAGGAACATTGGCTTTCCCTGCCTCTGTGTTTGTCGGCGTTGTTGTGGGCTCGTGAAGCCAAAACAGGGTGTTGAAACTGACCAAGGGCGCCTCGGCATGTGCCCTGTGTTTTGTTTTCTTTCCAAAGGATGGAGTAAATGTTTGCTTTTAGTACTGGAGTAATTGACAAAGGAAACTTACAAACATTTTCCCATTGAATTTTTCTTGAGGGAAGGCATTCCCCGACGTTTTGTTACGTGTCTCTGAGGTGCAACATCTGTTTTCTTCAGTGCGTGATGGAATAAAGTGAGTTTGGATGAAAGGGCGGAGTACTATTTCGGAGATGTACTTGGGTCATCAACGAGTATCTGACACTAAAAATAAGTGGGACAATGGATCTTGCACTGGGCTCAGTACTAAGGAAGAATATTGCGATTAAAGGTCAATTCCAGTTTTACGTGTTGTAATATGTGCTTGCGTTTTGTCATTTTCTGTAGAGTCAGGTTGGGTTCTGACAATTAAAGGCTTGCTTGAGTAAATGCCAACTAATGTTTAAAGCCTGTTTATTAGATTAAATCCTGTAGTTGGTAGTGTAGTTGTCATGCTGAAAGTAAATATTATGATATAAACAATGAATTTGGTTCACTAAGCGCCAATACAGTAAGCAGAAACTGATATTTGTCAGTCAGATTAAGTTTTAATATCACAATTCTACATATTAAATGACAATCAATATTTAATGGAAGGTTATTAAATTAATACTATTTAGCTTTCAGGGTACCATGTTGTGCATGATAACAGAGAGTTTCGCTGTGCGCACTCACAGCTACAATCAGTTTTGCAGACAGGGATACAAATAGCATTTTTGACTTGGGTTTGGTTTGCCATTCTCCCTCGTGCTGTCCAAGATACACCCTGAGGGAACGGCCCTGTCCGCTTAGCGGTCAGTGCTGAAACTGCTGAGTTATAGCAGAGCCCAGCGCCCCTTTTGCACCAACCTTTTCCACTTTCTGTACCCACCTGCCTGCAGCTGAAGCCACAAAAAGACGTGGTTGCAGGAGGTACAGCATGCACCTGCCTCTGAGTAGGGCTTCACCATTGTTCTGTGACCACTTCGTGAGTTGAGGGAGTGTAATGAGATTGTTGAGGAAACGTAAAAAGAGGGAAAGAAGAGCCAGGTGTGTTTTCTGCGTGCATCTCTGTGCACGTAACACGGTGAAAGCTGACTTGGAGCCTGGTCCTCAAACTCTCTGAAGCACAGATTGCCGGTGCGTGGGAAGGATGAGGAAACGTGTTGGTTTCCTGAGGTGAACCAAGATCACCTTCTGCGAGGCTGAGGTTACAGAGCATCATTCTGCTCCCCGTCTGGGCGCTTGGAGCGGATCTGAGCTGAAAGACAAACTGGCTGCCTGTTAATGATCCTCCCACGTTTTCTGTGCGTGAGCGTTGTCAGACACCAGGGACGAAGTCAAAGTGGGGAGCTGTGAGGGAAGGAGACCCTCGATCTGTAGAATAATGCTGCCTTTGCTCTACCATGGACAGCAGAAGACAGAGCTGTGTGAAATACCTTGACTTGTACTGTCACTTTTTTAAATTGTAATTTGTAATTTTTTTTTTTGTAAGTAACTGCAAAGCAATGCAGAGAAACACTAAAAATCTGTAGCGGAATGATTTTAATCCTGTTGTTTTCTCTTGGGGACAGATCCTCGGCTGGAGTAACATGAAAGTAGCCCTATTAGTACTGGTGAAGCTGTGCCACCTTGCGCCTGTTGACTTTCTGATCTGCAATGTTAGGGGAGCACAATAGAGAGATTAACTTATTAAGCATCTTTAATGATGATTAGAAATTACAATATGATTAAATTTTTATTAAGCAATTGTCTGGGGTTCTAATAACAGTTGGTAATTTAGGCAGGACATTAACTTGCAGCTACCACAATACAAATACATGTGGTTTTTGTCGTATTCTAGATAGTGGAATGGGGATTAGCGGAGAGAGGAAAGCTGGGTGTTCCCTAACCGTGTGAAGGTCTTTCAGTGTGGGATCTCCTGCTACAGAACCATGCACTGCTCTGTGGCAGCATCTCCTCTCTTGTGTTAGATGCAGGTTTATCTGTTTTCCCTCTGATCTTTTGTTAATGGAGAGTTCGAGTTAGGGAAGTTCATGGGAGTGGGGGCCGTTTGCATCCTTTCCCGTCTGAGGCTCGCGGGAACTGCAGTGTCAGGGTCTGAATTTGTGGTGTGGGTAAGGCCGCCTCTGTGGGCTTCCTGAGCTGCGTTAGATCTACACTGATGGTTCTTTTTGGTGAAGGTGTTTGTGCATAGCTGCAGCTGGACATCACCCTGGCACAGCTGAGGGGCTCTGTGGGATAAGCTGCTTCCTCTTGCTGCTCGCTCAGCCTTGGGAACGGGTCTGGTTAGGAGTGCTTTGTTGGTTTCTCGTACTCTGGATGGTGAACTGAAGTGCGAAACACAATGCAGGTGTGTGGGAAGCTCATCTGCATTGGCACAAAGCATCACAGTTAATTTATTTCCTCCTGAAATAAGATTGGCATATTAAATGGGATTTAAGAACAAAAAAACTGTGGGGGTGTAACAAGCATTTCGTAAATTACTGCTTGGAGCAGAGTAACTTAGTGCCGTGTCTGTTTTAAATGTATTATTTTTGGAATGCAAACTTTGTCCGTAACTGTTGCTACTTTGGATTCAGATTTTACTTAACTTGAGTGCGATATATGGAGTGGTGATTGTTGTATTAGCCAGGGTGGGATGAAAACATAAAGCTCTTAATGAGTTCAGGAATTTCTTTTCCTGAGACATTGCCTGGTTGTGGGTGATGAGTTCCAGTCTGGCTCGACTTTCTGCCATGGTCAGGTGGTGTGAAATGAACTGCTGGCATCCTCCCAGTTCTTCCCAGTGAGGTACCCTTAGATGGAAGGTAGTACACACAGATGTATTGCCAAAATGCCACAAACTCGTAAATCAAGTATCATGAGATTCTGGAGTTTATCTAGAGCTACTGTAGAGGAAGATCCCATAGGATGCGTTTTTGGCTATGTTTTAAGATTTTATGAATCCTTAGAGTTGTATTTTTATATTTAATTGAAACAAACAAACAACAAACAACTGAGTTGTTCGTGTAATCCCTGAAGCTCTTTTTAGAGATTTCTGTTTAAGCAGAGAGCCCAAAATACAGAGGTATGGAGAACAACGTGTCCTCAAAAGGGCATCTGCTTGAAATGTGTGGAGGGAGAGGTTGGGACGTGAGGGAAGGAGTTGCTGGGGCTTAGGACGTTAGTACTGCAACCACAGCAGCTCATGGGGGGTACTTTCAGCCTATGGCTAATCCAAGATATAAAAACCCTGGCCTTTTAACTTGTAGAAAGATTACTAAATAGGCTCTCTCTGCTTTCAGTTTGTAATGAGTTAACAGCAAATTTTCTGTCGTATTCGTGAAGACTTGTAACTCAGCCCTGCATCTGGGCTCTTGGTTTAGGCAAGTGCCTTGGGTTCTGGGAGGTGGTTTTGGTTTTTATGTGTTTGTTTGACTTGGGAGTTAAGTGGAGATAAATCATTCTCCTGTTTGAACTAGATATTCTGAGAACCAAATGATTTGTTACCCAGTCTTACATTTGGGCTGAAGTTACTAAGTGCTGTGGAATAATTTTTTTGATGCTGCCCAGTCCGTATTCCCGAAAGGAACTGGCTTTCTGACAATCTGGCCATTCTCTTCTTTAGATTTCATACAGCTTTGAAATTGATGATTAAAAAAATAAGAATCTACTTCAGTGTTTTAGATTTTAGAATCATTCAACTCAAAGCCCAAAAGTTGTGTTTTATTGCTGCTGCTCTGTCCTTCATTGCAATACAGACTATCCAGTAAACTAAAAAATCAATTTAACAGCATCCTGGGGAGTAAATGGAGTGTTGTAGTGATGGAAGTTGTAACGAGCTCTGATGTTTCTGGTATGCAAAAAAGTAGTCATCATTCTAAGATAAAGTTTTAAAAAAAGGTTTCAAAATTAGAACACTCATTAGCTAATGGGAGGTTTACGTTGCAGATCTTTTTCTTCTTGTGTTTTCATAGCTCTTGTACTGCAGAATTGGTCCTTAATTCAGTCAAACTGTGCTATGAGATGCCAAGGCCTCTTGAATTGTTCTGTGATAATGTTTTGTCCTTCAGGACTGTGTACTGAGCAGTAATTGGCATTGAAGAAATGTCATTATTCTTATATTTCTAACATATAGGTATAGGGCGTACAAAAGATTTCATCTCTTCTATGACAAAATAGTTATTTAAAATTTGCATATGTAGCTTGTGGTTAGTTCCAAATATTTTTTCAATAGAATGATGTTTCCCCATGCCTCTAATAAAAACACAAAACAAAAGAGATATTGCTGATTTCTGTTTTACCATATGGTGTTGCTGATATTTCTTAGCAGTAAGGAAAATTGCAATAGAGGTTAGGTAGAAAAGAAAAAAAAAATAGCCTTTTCAAAATAGTCAAGGCAAAATAACCCTGTTGATGTAGTGATTATTGTTATTAAGAGGACAGAAATGGGGCTGTCATTATGAAGATGTATTCAGAGATTATGCTTAAATGGTTGTGAAGATCAGATGTGTGTGTCGCTCAGAGTAATTCTGGGGGGCTTACTGCTTCATAACTGACAAGCAGGAATGGAAAATGTGTTAATTCAGTGCTACCTGCAGAAATTACGACGTTATTAAAATTTGCAGTGGAAAAGAGAAAGAGGGGTCTTGAGTTTAAGGGATGGGAATTCAGATCGCGGCTCTTGTTGTAGATCTCTGGCAGATTTTGCAGTCTGTGTAAAGCAAAGTGTCTCTGGCTGGCCAGCAGTATTTAGAGATGGATGAATCAGCTCAGGATGAGCTGTTCTGTCTCACCAGCTCTGGGGAGAGCAGAGATGCTGCCCTGGGTGCAGGAGTGTGCAGATGCCAACCCAAGCTTCTTCTCTGACTGTAGGGGTGTGCTCAATGAAGGTTATGGGGGAAAGAAATCTGCAGAGTCAGACGTGCTCCTTCACCATTCTGTAACATATTTCATGCAAAACGTTACATTTGCTGGACGGCACGGGCAAAAAGAATGTGACATTCCAGAAATCGTGGGTGGGTGCTTGCTCTATAAACCATTGGTACAGTTTACTTCTTGCTAACAGTGTTTTCTTTGTTCAGCTCTAAAGCATTTCCTGTCACCCCATCTGTATCAATCATTCTGTCAAGTGAGGAAAAGAAAAATTTTATGAGGCTGCCTTTCTACATTTTATTTACCTTCTGATTGTAACCTAAGATAGATGCACAGCATTAATAAAGAAAAAAACTTTTTAAGAAAAATCATTCATCGTCTTCCGTTGTTTCAAATAAGAATCCACATGAAAATTAATAGATTAAATAAACCCCCATGGACCATGCACTTTTTGTCTGTTCCAGGAAGACTACTTTGTCACAAAATGTTACAGGATTTTGGCAAGATCTGGCCTTTAGTATGCAGAAATTACATGGTTTGAAAATGCAGGATGAAATGGGGAGTGACGGTTTTTTAGCAAGAGCTGATTCAGAGTTTATTTTGGATAGTCAGAATTTCAAATGGATCTCAGTTTTATTGTTTACATGGATTAGAGGCCGTAGTCATGCGATGTGTAATGAATTAGAAGCTGTTTTCAAGATAGATGTAATTTCCTTTTTTTTTTTTTTTGTACCCAAAGCATGCTGGTCTTCCTTGAGCAAAGCCATCTGCACAGGGAGAAAGAGAAATCCTTTGTTTTGGATATTCCACATGTTGATGAATGTTTCTAAACTTTCTGCTTCCTCTCTCTTCTTTGTCAGTGTTTGTTTTCATTTTGCTTATCTTTAGTGTTTCTGTCCTGTGGTTTCAATCCTGCTTTTCACGCTTAGGTGCCTCTACCTTGCTCACAACTCCTGTAACTACTGTATTTTCTTTGTGGAGCTGCGCTGAGCTTTGTGTTGACTTCTCAGTTGGTGTTGTTGAAATGTAAATGAATCCTGGCATTGTGCTGGTGCTACTCCCAAGTCTTTCAACAGCTCATAAATTCAGGTTCCGTTCTGGAGGGAGCATCTGAAGTCCCTCTTAGAGAAAAGTGGTACTTTTTCTGTTGTAAGTAGCGACTGTGCTGCCTTCCCTGCAGCCCAGCAGGTACTGTGAGGTGTAATCAGCTGGGTCAAATTAGGAGCCTCTCTTAGCCTGCATCTGCCCTGGGTGTGTATGTGTTGCTGTTTTGTTCAAGGACAGCTCAGAGTATTCATTTCAAACGCTTAGATCTGGGCTGCTGCGGGTTTTTCTCATCTAAATGTCAACTGCATGTGACAAGTTGAATAATATAAAATAATTCTAATTTTTTCTCTAATCAAGCAAAAGGGGTGTTGAATTGTTTAATTACTGGCTTTGCCAGCATGCAGATAGAGAGGCTTTTCAGGTGAGTTGCTCATACGAAATGCCTAAAATGGATAGTAATTAACAACTGGCTCTTCATTGGTATGTTAATTACGCTGCCATTTGCCCTGGTGCCTGTCGTTCTTTAAATGTTCAGTTACACTGAACTGAAGCGTTCACTTCCTGGCAAACACAGAATGTATCAGAATAGTTTGACTCTCAGATATATGCAAATATTTTATGGGAAGAGGCATGCCAGTAAATCACTGAGCTGCAAAGAACAAAAACACTGCGTATTTGTATTCCTCAGAGGTGAAAGCAAAACCTGTTTCTGACGGACCTGCAGGCCTGATTTTGAAAAATGGTCTCTAATACTTTCCCAGTACTGATCCAGAACACAATTCCATGCAAGTAGGTAATTTTAGGAACTTGTTACTGCTGGCTCTTTCTATTAGAGAGGGTAGGTGGACATCTGGGTGCTGTTAAATGCCCTTGAAATGCATATATTTTAAAACTGTGTTGCTTATAATATATGGATGGAAACTTCAAACTGAACTGGAAGTGCTTTTAAAACTTGGGATAGAACTGATTAGCTTGAATGCAAGAAGAGTTAAAGTAACTTATGAATAGATCACAGCAGCAGTCTCAGATCTTATTCAATTTACTGTTTAATTCTTTTGAGAACAGAGATTGTCTCCTGTTTTCTGGACTGTGCTTTGCAGAGTGCATCCCCCATGTCCACATACCACTGCAGTAAGTAAAACCAGGCTGCATCTGGTGTGTCTGCAAGTCATTCAGTATTGGCCTGAAGAGGGGCAAGCTGCTGAAGTTATGTGGCAAGTTTGCTATGGCCAGCGTGCGAAGATGAAGCTGGTATTTTAATTTGCTGAGCTTCTGCCACAACCACACAGTGACCCTCAACACGTGGCAGAAGTCAGCCCCTGAAATGAGGTGCTGATTGTCACCATAGCCGTGGGATTACAGCCATAAAATTGGCTATTAAAAGGCACTAGCTACTGTGTGTCACTGCCCTCCCTTCATGGGTGAAAAATTGTATTGCTGTTGGTACTGCAGGGCTGTGGATGAGCCGGGTTTCCATTGTGTTGTGTGCAGTGAAGTTGCTAGCACGGTTCCTAGCTCAGCTTTGAGCCCAGCTCTAAATACTTAAACACTGATAGCTAGAAAAGCTTAGTTTGAAACGCTGAATTCTTGTGTTCCCAGCCGCTGAGAGGTGGCTCCTTTAGCATCAGTCCATGGAGTTTGCCCTGTGAGGAAGTTTGGGAAGAAAGTGGGCAGTCTGTTGACTACTCCCGTGAGTCATGTTCATGGCACACTATGTGGGGACACCAGTGTTTTCCTTGGATTTAATTTAATTTTTTGAACATCTTTAAGAGATACCCTGGCCCTCTGCATGCAGTGGTCTCACTCTGAAAATGTTTTGCACTTTCTGTAATAAGTAGTGGTTTGACCAGTAGAAAATAAAGTTGTTTAATAAAAACTTCCCTTTATTTTAATGAGATTTTCGGTGTAGGAATATAATGGCAAATTATTGGAGCTATGTAAAGATTTCAGTGTTTCGGAGATAAGACCTCCTCTGCTAATTTTTTTTTATGCTTTCGTCTAAAATAGGCAATATTTCTGGTTTATGGAAAAAAGAAAAAGAAAATAAGTTTGTTTTGCTGTGCAGTCAGGTTTGTGGGAACAGTAATTGCAGTATATTTTTGCTTACCAGTGAAGGTTTGAAATACACATTTTCATCGTTGAAATTAAAGTAAATGAACCATCACAAAGAAAAGTACAGGAGCATTTTCAAACTCTCTTATGAGGGCTGGAAAATAAGAATACTTTCTAACTGCATTGCCAGCGACGGGGAAAGTGGACTGCTGGAATTAAGAAAGTCTTAGGTGAACTTAACAAGCTTTCCCAAATGCCACGTGTTGAGGCGTCCAGAATCCAGGTTTCCCAGTTTTCCAAACTAAGTCCTTAAAAATATGTGATGTCTCTGTAGATTCCCTGACATCGATGGGTTAGGGTTGGTCCAAGTGAAACTATTTCTCTGGAACTAGATGATCACTAAGAACAAAATTTCTAGATCAGACTACATGGAACCCCTATCAAAAATAGCCCATTACAGACACTTCAAAATTAAATGTAAAATTTCCATGATGGATGCTTATAGAGAAGTAGGGAATTTTCTTCCTTTTTTGTTGTTGATGATCACTGTGAAGTACTTGGGTATATATGAGTTTTTGGGTTCCTTATAGTTTATTCATACTTGAGATTTGGTTCTTGAGTGATCACAGATGTTGGGTTGTTTTTCTTCTAAATAAAACCCGAGTGTTCCCGGACTATCTGTACTCTCTGATCTCTTCCCAATACACTCAATGAACATGTGCCTTTGTGAGATGTATTCGTCTTTTGCTTAAGTATATCTTGCTACTCTTTCAGACTCTTCAGACTAACCTAATATTACACGTTTCCAAACCGTTTCCTGACTCAAGACTTAATCATATTTTGTTTTAGTGGTGTCCTCCTTCTGCCTCGGAACTCTTTGGTTCTAAACTGTAAATGGGACTGAGGCTTATAATGGTCTTTAATGTTTTAGTGAAAGCTGCAAACCTCGATATCTTTGCTCTCCAGGGTGTTCTCTTTTGTCACTTGCGTTTCTCCCTCCAGGTTCCATGCATGTTTTAAAAAAAGGAGGCACGTAAATGATGTTCGAGGTTAGGCAGCTGTAGGATGGCACTGTGAAATGAAATCCTAGTGCTGGTGTACAACAGCTGAATTAAAAGGTGTGTGGTTTTACTTGTCAGCATTTTGGTTGAGTAGTATCAGCTGGAGATGTGTGAGTGGGTGGAAAGAACAGTAACGTGAAGTTCATGCTGAATTATGTTTTGCTGGAGGAAAGCTATTCATTAGTCTCATAGCTGGCACATGCCTCTTTATTCCTTCTCTAAAGTACTATCTGACGACTTTGATGAAAAGGTTGATATGACATTAAGGAATTGGTTCTGCCTCATCTACTGATGTGCAAAAGCCTTTCTGCCCTTGGCAGAACTGAGTGAGACACAGGCAGCATGCCAATCCTCACTTTGCTCTAGGAAGGGCATGCATGTGGTAAAGGGTTCAGGGTTTGAGGAGCCTTGGCTCCGTGTCCCAGTGTTACGTGCGGAGGTTAGTGATGTTTCATCCGAGTTCGGCTGCCGAGTTCATTGTGTCTCCACCTACACCCCTCTCTTGGTTTTTCAAGATGGTCCTAAGGACAAAACACTTTCATCATTGCTAAATTTAAAATGAATGTGGTAATTATGAGTAAGAATTTCAGAGACCAGTAAATTGTCGCTGTGCAGGACAATTCCTGGCTGTCGCTCGCTGGCTGCGTATTTCTCGTCTATCGCTGGCTGACTCTCTCGTGTCTGAGAATTGACCAGGGCAAGGAGGCAGGCTCATGGTACAGGCACTGGACAGGGTTCAAGTTTACTACAGGCTTTCTGCTGAATCTCTGACAAATAACATTCACACGCCACAGTTAAGTCATCTGGCTTTTGTTTTTATTTATCTTACCTCCGGTTTGCAAGTCCTGTTTATAAGACTGTGTAGTTTGAGATACTTTTTTCATATGTGTCTTTGGTAGAAATGACATATTTGTGAGAGAGTGTAAAATGCCTGTGCTGGAACAAGCAGAGAATGTGTTTCATTGTGATGTACTAATTGATAATGTTTTATTGATAGACTTTTATTGCAACCATGTTTATGTTGGATTAGCAAAAAAATTTTCTCCCTTTGGGAAGAAGCAGAGAGAGAAAAGGAAAATATACAGCTTCTTTCTCTCTGGAAGCAGCAGTTTTTATTTATTCCAGGCACATGAATAACCATTAATTTGTATTTTCTTTACAGACTAGGTAGGATATTTGGATAATGTGCTTTTTAAATGTCTTGGCAGAATATACACATGATAGATAGTTATTTCTGTGCTGAACTAGCAACAATCCAGCTGGCTTTAAAGTATTAATATAGGTTTTGCAACTTATGTTTTGTTGTCTTATGGTTGCTATTGACACTTAAATTTGCCTTTGAAGATGCATTAGTTTATTCTCATCCCGTTACAGTTTGTATTAAGATTGAGAGCAAAATGTACATTGCTTCATACACCAAAGAGATGATCAAACTGCATGAAAAACACAGTTGTACTGAGTGAAAATTATGAGATAGTTTTCAAGTGTTCATTGTGCATTTGCAAGTTAAAAAGTAGGAAAATGTGTTGTATGTGGGTATTTGGTTAGTGGGTTAACTCAAAACTGCTCTTTAAATCAAAGCAATGAGCTGTCCCTGGAAGTAAATACATTTTCAGAAATCAAATCATGATTCTTTCTAATGTTGAAACGTAATGATAAAATATTTGTAGTGATTTCTTGGTAAATGCCCGTGGCTGCCCCTGGTTGTTTGCTTTGTTGCGTAGAGTCCCTGTAGTAGCTGGAACCTGATTGCCAGGTTTGGAATTCAGACTAATCTTGTGTGTCCTGTGTGTACTTGCCTCTGCTGCTCTTCAGTCAGCAAATAGCAAAGCTAAAACCTTAGTTTGGTCAATATTTACAGACAAACAATCAGCTTGTTTTTTGACAAACATCCAGTTTGTTTACAGTGAGGTTTTTTTCAGTATCATTCTTCAGTTTTGCATTTGGTATATCCACAGAAGTGTCTGTATGCTTTTGGGAACAAGTGGCTTGTAATGGATGTCAAATCATGTTTAATATGAATAGGGGGACATAGAAAAAGAATGCTTTGTTGTTTTATGCTTTTTTTTTGTTTGTTTTGTTTAGTAGTTCACTGGTAGAACATCCAGCAAATCTTGTATTCTGTAATTCTGAAAAAGCAAGTAAGAGCATGGCCATTACAGCTGATCACTGCAGGAAGTCTAGCATAGCCCACCTGGAAACAGCGTTTTCTCTCTTACTTGAAAACTGGTAATTTTAAAAAGCAGAGCATGAGATTCAGTTTTATGAAGTATGTTCAGGAAGAAGCTCGGGGAGGAAGTTAAGCAGAAAAAAAAAAAAGGGTTCCAAAAATTCATGACAAATTCTTGGGAGTGTAGTAAACCTAAAGTAGCACTAAGGAATATTTTTCCGCAGAGCTTAGTGGTATTTTGTATTTTCTACATGCCCTTGAAGGTTTTCATTATGCCATAACATTGGGGTGTGCCATTTGGAACATCTGTGGGAATGAAAAATTCTAGAAAGTAACAACGACAACAGCAAGTACAGTTACCTTTGAGCACCCAAAAGCTTGTGAACTTCTATTTTTTTTGTTGTCATTTGAAGACATGAAAGACTGGTGCACTCTTTCCAGGTGGCTTTTCAAGGTGCAGTTCAATTGGAATCTGGAATTTTCTGAAGGCTGGACTACAGTGTTTCATAAACTGGGCATGGAGTTTGGAGAAGTAATGGCTGGATTGCACAAGGAGCCTGTTCACTTCTACACCCCATTCGAGTCGTATTTTTTGATCCTTGTTGCTACTATGGGAAAGTGAGGTTGGCTGTTTTCTCCAATCTTTAGGGGGAAAAAAAAAGAAATTTTAATCGGAAAATCTTCTTTGACTTAATGAAATTTCAGACAGGCATAAAATGAACTGAATATTTAGAAGGTTCAGGCCAGGTTTTTGAAATGGGGTTAAATGTGGGTTTTTTCCCCCGCTGTTTTTAGGCAGAGAAGGTTGTATTAGAAATCGTGAGAAAAGAAAGAAGTACTAAGCCACACCCTATTTTTAGAATGTGTTTTTGATGAATACTGGTATTCTTTTTAAGGTGTTTCACATAAAAATTGTTAGTAATGAATTGGGGTGTGAAAACACCTGAAAGGCTAATTAATTATCATAACATCAAATAAGCATCATTTGCTTGTTGATCAAGCAGAACTGAAGTCATTAGCGCTATCAATAGAATGCTGTTTAATGAAAACAATAGCATTCTGATTACCCAGCAGTGCCCAAGGACACTGTAAATTTACTGATAATTAAGTATTTGGTAACGCAAGTTGCTGTTCTGAATGAGATTTAAAATTAACATACCCTTCTGAGGCACGCTTAAAAAATCTTTGTGATAAATAATAAAGGCATTTGAAGGACACGAGTCAGTAATTTTCAATGAATAATTTGAATCAGAGTGGTCCACATTTTACATCTTTGCAGTTGGACTGCGTTGTTCCCGAGCTTTCTGCAGCTGATGGGGAGGGAATGTCTCAGTCTGTGTGGGAGGACCACAAAGACCTCAGGTGTGTGACCCCAGCGTGGTGTGTGACCTCAGGTGTGTGACCCCAGCGTGGTGTGTGACCTCAGGTGTGTGACCCCAGCGTGGTGTGTGACCTCAGGTGTGTGACCCCAGCGTGGTCAGTGGCTTGCAGGGCAGCTCGTGGGCCACCACCAGAGCAGTGGTGCTGGGTTTGGTGTGATGGAGTTTGACGTTCGCCACTTCCTCGGAAAAAGGATGTACAAACCCTTCATGGTTTTCCTTGCCAGCCCCTCGGTGACTTGGGTCAATAAAGTGCCTGTGGAGAAGATTCCTCCTGTTGTAGTAGGCAGGTTGGGGCAGGGTGACACTTCTGCTTTGGTCTGGCTCAGTGGATTTTCAAATTCCTGCGTTTGGGATAAATTGGATAACTGCTTGCACCTGTGAACTTAGTGCTTTCTCTATGAAAATGTGTTCTAAGAATATTTTTATGGAACAATTATATGAGGGGACCAAGAATTTAATAATTCACATGAACATTTCTGCTCATTATTTGAGAAATATCTTGTCAAATTTCTTCGAATGTGAACCAAAAGTTACAGTCATAAATACTGCCTCGCATGCTCATGGAATCTGATAGCTGATTTCTCCTGTAATTAACAGAAAATACGGACAAGTGATGTTGGCAATGACTTTCATGTGAATTCTGTGCATTTCTGGGTAGAGGAAAAAAGGAAATAGTTGAGAGAAGACATTGGATTTGTAAGAAAGCTAGGCTGCCCCTGATCTGCATTTAGTTAAAATCCATTTTGGCGAATGTTCTAGACAGATTTGTTACCAATTAGCTCTATTTCTTTGCATTTGTACGACTATTGACTATGTTTTATGTAGCTGATAGGAGTTTAGAGCGCTGTCATCTTGTTATGTTGTGAACTCTGGAGAACCACAGTATTGATCTCCGTGGGTTTTTTTCTAATGTATATACCGTTGCAAGTATTTTAATAGCAGTGTCAAAATAAATTGCACAAATTGGCAGTTGAACTTGTACATGACCGAAATAGATCTGTGATCGAGCACTGAAACTGCTTGAAATCTAAACCAGCTTCTATTGCTGGAAAATAATTGCTGGATAGGTAGTAAGAAGCCAGGCGACTTGATAGAAGATTGCGGAAATATTATTTTAAAAGAAATAGTTGGAAGATGAATGAACAAAAATGAAGCCTCAAATGATGACATAGTGCAGATAAACTATTGAGCAGTCACTGCTGTTGTTATTTCTTTATCATAAAACAGTTACGTAGGAATTTCTAGAAGGAAGTTTGCTTGCAAATATTTTTTGATGGTTATAGAAGAGGGAAAGGAAACAAGATGAGTTGAGGAAAGAGCAAATAGCAGTGATGGTATAAAACTAATAATTGGTGATCTAGAGCAAGGGCATACAATAGAAACTGCTTGATTTCATTGTTAATGAAATAAAGTAATAGTGGTAATTGGCTAATTTCCTATCTTTCTTACCTTTGTAGAAGAAACATGGTTAAGAAATTCTGTATCAGCTGCTCCTGATGTAGAAACATGCTGCCTTGTCCTGAAAGAACAATTTTTCAAGCCCAGCATATCTTTTCTAGCACTGAGCAGAAGCTGGTGCTTGAAGGAGTATAAAATCAGAATAAGCAGGTGCTTCCCCTGGCTACCACCCCACCCTCCAGCCATGTGTAACTCAGAGGTTACTTGAGCCAGGCATGATGTTTGATTTATAGAGCTCAGTGAATCTCTTTTCCACAGTTTTGGATAGGCTCTACATAAAACCCATACAGTTTTTTGGCATCCACAGATGCCCATCACAGGAACTTTGGGGCATCCAGAGATAGTTGTGATTGGTCAGGAAAGCTTGGCAAAAATACTAAGGGTGTGGGAAGGTAACAAAGATGAGAAGGGGGAAGCTGTGGGATGGTGTGACAGAGGCTGAAGCAGTTTGACATTGCCTTTGAGGAGTGGACTGGCTTGGGGTGACTCCCAAGAGGGGACAGGCAATGCAGTGGGAGAAGGAACCCAGGCTTAACTCTTCTCATTTATATATGTATATGTATGTATATATGTATGTATTTGTATTCATGAGGGTGGCCAGCAAGAGACTTGATGGTCTGCAAGGCAGGAAATGAGAAGTGCTTGGATGAGAGTGCTTTTCTTTCTCTGTAAACGGAAGTTCAAGCTCAATAAATCTCAAGAATGTAGAGGCAGATAGGACAAAACACACCCATAACTAAATCACAGTAAAGCTCATAGTATGGCCGTGTGGGTTATTTTTTTTAACTTGCACTTGCCAGCAGGGTGACTCTCAGTTTGTTCTCTTTGCTTATTTACTGGGCAACAAATTTTACCAGGCCCTTTTAACAATCAGTGATAATCCTGTGGACAGGGCCACGTGCAGGTGTTGTGCCTAATTCAGGATTATTGTTCCTGGCTTTAGTGTAGCTTTATCTGGTCTTGCAGCTTCCACTTTACCTCCTGATGTTTTACTTGTCGAAATACAGCAAATGTTCTGTTTTAAAAAGGGAAAAAACTGTCCTGTGCATGAATTTCTAATTGAATGCCAACCAAAACAAGTTAAGTGAAACTGACTTGTTAAATGAAGAATTAATGGACTGAGCATGATCTGTCTCTGAGAAACTTAAAAGAAAGTCATTAGAGTTTATAATTTTTTCCTGGTGCTTGTTTGCCCAGGCTGGGCGTGTTCTTGCACAGTTTTTTGTGAGTTCATCAATGGGTCAGCTGTGGGCTCTGTACATAACAGAACAGCCATATATGCTATTTGCTGGGTCTGATGCTAAGTAAAACGCATGGAAAATAACATTGAATGTTACCTTCTGTTTCTTGCACATAACTTATAATTATGCAGTTACTTTTGGCAAATACAAAATGTCAGAGAAGAAGGGAGAATCACCATTCATTTCAAATGGAAATGATGCATAGTTTGGGGAGCCTTGTTTTTTGGTGATTTGCTTAGTGCTTTCGCCGCATGTCAGTAATATCAGCCAAAATGATGTCAATAAAACCAGGGCAAATTAATGCAGAGACAATTAAGTGTGGAATTACGTAGTATGAGTGCATTATCACGTATATAGTGGCTGAAGACCAGGTAGGATCACATTCAAACACCTTAAATAGTCCTGCTGCTGTTGTCTGCTGCTTTACTGTGACCCTTCATGTAAGCTAAGCACCCGCCTCTCTTCCTTTAATAATGTTTACATCAGTCCTGAAACAGCCTTTCAAAGTCAGATTTCCATCCTCTCTGTAAACTGGCCTCTTACAGTAGCTGCCCTACTTCCCTGCCCAATTTGCATGTGCACTTTCCCACTTGTAACTATTTATACCTGAGACATTTGCCAAGTGTTGGAGGCTCAGGTTGTGTTTTCAGCATGAGTCTACCCCAGGTCCTTGGATTTGCTTCTGGCTCACTCCTTCATGCACTTCCAGACTTTGGATGGGAGAAGTCCTTTTCTTCTAATGGGGCAATCCATCATAATCATGGTGGAGACCTGGGTGCTCTTCTGCTTGAGCTAAAGCCCCCACATCTGCAGTGGGAAAGATTATCAAATTTTAGAGGGATGCCAGGTGCTTAGGTTCAGGTCAGTTTTCACGTTCATTCTGCAGTGCAGATACAAGCCTTGTTTTGCTTCTGAGAGGGTTTATTGTTTTCCAGGACTAGAGACATGCTTTCAGAACAGGAGCCATTAAGGCTTCTTTTTTAACCTTTGCTCCCTGTTTTAAATTTCAGCAACCTGTTTTGAGGGAAATGGTCACAGTTTGGCAGGACTTGGCAGTAGTTGGATGTATTGGCTTATTAAAGAGAGTACGAGAAATAGTTCACCTCAGTCAGAGGCTGAATAGGTCAAGAAGAGATAACAAGGAATTATGAATAAGAAGTGGAAAAATAGCCAGGGAAAAATTCAGAGGCATAGGTGCCCTGCCGTTTGTCAGGAAGATAGGAGGAATGAAGAAGCAACTACCCTTTCCCTTCTTCCCAGCTTAACTTTAAGTAGCAAAGTGCATCTTCTGTCTGTGCTCCAGGTTTAATCTTTAGTCTATAGCATTCTGTGCAGTAGGTGCAGAGATGTGACTCCAGGTCTTCTGGATTGTGCTAAAGAGCATTCTGAGTTCATTCAGTGGTATATGGGCTGTGTTGGTCATTTAGGCAGTGAATATGAATGTGGTCCACATCCTTTCCTTACTCCCTGATGTCTCTGGAAGTTTTTGTGCCTTGACCACAGGGTAGATAGGAATGAATGGAATTACCAATGTGACTGGGATGAATAAGGTGATTAACATGAAAATTGGAAATAAACATAAGAAGTACTGTCAAAATAGCATTCAAAATCATGTAATAATGTATGAAATAATTTTTTTGTTTTACAAATCATAAGATTGATGTTTCCACAGTGGGGTTTTTGGGTACTGTGGTTTCTGCATGGTGTGTCTGATTTTGGATGCTTCAGAGGATCCTAGTTTTTTTGGCATTGGCTGCTCATCCTGCAGTGATTGGTCTCACATTGTCCCTCAAGCCGAGCACTTGCAGCAAGAATTCCCCTAAAGTAGACCAAAACTCTCTTTTGTCACGGTTTACTTCCAATTCCGTGTCTACATCCCACCTTCTTTTGCACATCGTGGTGGTGGTGTTGTTCTGTGGGGCATGCAGAAAGGTCTGGGTTGCAGTGAGATCCCAGGGCATCCCACATGGATGGCTTGTGTGAACACAACAGCCGAGTGTGGAGGAACCATAGAGGATTTCACCTCTTTGACTTCAAAACCTGCTCTTCCAGTATCCAGGTGGGGCATATGGTGGATGCTTCTTATATGTGTCACTGACTCTGGCATCTCCTCCAGAGTCACAGCAGGGAGCGAGGTACCTGGATTTGGCCTCTGGAACACCAGTTAGGCCACTCTCTTAAATGCTTGGTCCCCATCTCTGCCGAACAGACCATGCCCCCTCAACTGAGCAGCTCAATCTCATCATCTCCCCCCCCCCTTCAAGTGTGCTTAACATTCACCTGTGATGCAGACAGAGGATAAAGCTCTCATTTTCATTTTATAAAAGAGAACGTTTCTCTAGTAACTGCTCACCAAATGCCCTACTTTATCTTCAGGATTAGGGGTGGGCCCCCTGCATGCACCCCAAAGCACAGGGCATTGTGGTGGAGGGGAAAGTTTTTAGTTAATTAGGATTTTTATACTATTCCTGTCTTAGTAGCTCTTTCCAGAACCTAAATGGTTAAAGTAGAAAATGTTAGTAATTTTGCTGCAAATAAATTGATCAGTATGCAAGACGGTTGTCACCGGCTGAATCATGGTCCACAGTTAAGGTAAACAGATCTGTGATGACATTTTCTGAGCAGAATACCAATGCTGCTACATTTCTTCCCAGAGGTTTCTGACTCTTCTTATATGCGGATAAAATTTCTCTCCAAGAAGGTTTTCGTCGCAGGAAAGAAATAGCATCTTTGTAAGAGTCTTCCTTAGAGGTGGGATTTCTTCTGTTTTGTGATTTATTTGTAATTGTGATTCTGCCGAGAGCATGGAAAGGAATGTTTTTGCTTTTCTGCGTATCTTCTCTGTACAGTAGATTTTTTTGATGTGGAGTCTATTTAAAGTGTCTGGCAAAGGAATGCAAGTAAAACAGTATTAACTGAGTTATCAGGAACAATGAAAACGGGATTTTTTTTTATATTCTTTGAGAGTGAGCTCTGTTTTGTAATCTCTGCTTAGCACATAAAAGCAATGACTAAATGTACAGCTAGATTTTTAGCATTAGTGTCTCTGTGAAATATTTTTGACTGCATGATGGCTTCGTATTTTTGTTGGCATATTCTAAAGTAAGAGCTATGATATAGTTTATTCTTAAATGTCTCTGTGCTAGGCAGAAAATCCCCCTTGCAATTGACTGCAATCAAAACCATTTAGCTGAGATGCATCTTAACTCCCGTATGACTTCGGGGTAATGAAAAATACAGTTTCTACAGAAGTTTTTGAAATCTGCTTTCTTAGAATATTTAAAAGAACATTTTGAAATCACTGTGTACGACGCTGTTGATGGGGTTGGGCATGTTCGTAATTCTGTGTTTAGCCTTAGATCCGCATTTTCTTGGAGGTGATTGACATCTCAGTCATTCTATGGATTAATGGCTGGAAATCTGTCGCATTTCTGTTGATAAAAGTAGAGTTTCCTCTCGTTTAGTCAGATGCTGGTATCTGACTTTAATCCTGTTTATTACAGTAGACGCTGAAGGATAAAAGAGCCCTGTGGAGAGCATGCTCAGTGGTACCTGACATGGAATAGCAAACCTGGAACTGGTCCTTGCAGTTAATGTCAGGGGTTCAAAGTCTCTGGGAGTCGGCAAAAGCATTTCTCCGTGAGACTTTGGGTTTAAACTTGGCCCTGTCCATGTCTGCTGTATTTAGGCAAGGGGAGGATAGCTCGAGTGGCTGAAAATAGTGTAGTTAACAGGACCTTTTGTAAGATGGACTTAGAAAGTCTTGTTGTGCAGCATCTGGTTGCATTTCAAAGCTTCCCAGCAGGATGCATGGCTGTGGTTTGTGGAGAGGAGCAGAGCAGGGGCCACAATCTCCAGAGCTGTGTGATGCCCCCTGTGAGGATACCTGGCCAAAGAGCTGCCCTTCTCTGGGGGATACCTCAGCAAGTCCCAAATTTGTGTCAGTGATGAGATAGAGCTGCATTTCAGGCAGTGGATCTGGGGCGGGGCTCAGGATTTAAAGTTTGGGCTTGAGAGCTGTGGTTTAATAATTCCCTGCTAAAAAAGAGACGTCCAGGTTCATCCTGGCATGCTGCATTTTTTTAGTAATTCCTGCCATGATTGGGGTTCTCGTGCACTTTCATGGTCTCCTTGTGCAGCATTTGGCTTGCTCTTTGTGCTTTGCTTTGTGAAGTGCACAGCAGCTATTTCTAGGTCTATGTAACAGCTTGAGATGAGCATGGATTTTCTGGGGAATAAATCCCTGTAATTCCAGTATTTTAGTGTGCATTTGCAGATTGTCTTTTGTTTCAGAAACATCCGTGAATATTTTGTAGGCTGACCTACACGTGGCGCTGAAGTAAAGGGTGATGTCCAAACTTGGAGTGTTCAGCAATGAAATTAGGTCTGGACAGAAATGGAGGGGCTAATTCAGCTTTTACATTGAGCACTGACATTGTCCCTGGATTAATGGGGCTCCTCAGGGATCCCCAAGATGAACATAGGTATTAGTGGCAGGATCTGGCCTGCTCCCAGACATGACAGGGATAAGACAAGAGCTGTTAAGTGTTGTCCAGCTGGAGGAATGTTCACTAAAGATTGCTAGTGTTGTGCTGGGTTTTGTTCTAATAACATTTCTGTGTTCTTTGGCAGATCTCTAGGAACTCTCTAACCTCCACATGAAATACTGCATGCATTTTTTCAGCAATTTCTATTTTAGAATTTCTATTTGACACTAAGGAACACCTTTTAAAGATTTTAAAGAAATTTGTTCAGAACACTGCCTTGACGGTTACAGATGGTTTTCACGAATGTTCAGCCTGACCTTGTTTCATTTCATGAGAATTATACCCTTACGTTCATGTTTTCATTTTGGGTAAAGTAAGCAACACTTGTTTTATTTTCATTGGCAGAAGGGAAGTCCATTCTTTGGACATTCAATCTCATAAAGAGAACAGCTTGTTTCCCAACACTTGTTGCTGCTGAAACACTTCTGTGAACATCAGTGTTAACGTGTATCTTGGATGTGGGTTTAGATAAGCCTGGAAACATGATCTTTATGGTTTTTGACCCTTCATGTCCTTTTTTCTTTAAATAAAAAATTAATTTTTTTAAAATTTTTTTAAATCTATCTGTAACCAACTTGATGCTGCAGGTCTGGGCTTCCATTGTAATTTATGCTCCAACACAGTAACTGGGGCTGCCCTAAATTTATGTAACTATACAGAATTGTGGGCTACTCTTAAGACTTTTCATGTTACTTTTTTTCTTTTGGTCTGTGTCTGAGGCATGCTCCTTTGTTTTGTTTTGTTTATGCTGATAGGCTCCTTGGCATGCGTCTCTACCACAGTATTTCTGTCTGAGACTCCAATTTCTGAGTGTTATTTTTTTTCTCTCTCTTGCTTTCTTTCCAGAGCACTCACAGACAGGTAACTTCACAGATGCTTAGTCAGAGAAACAGCTGATTGTTCCATCAGATTTTGCTTTTGGCTCTGCCTTCCCAGGTTGGCCCTTGTTTTTTGAGATAACATGTCAAAATTTTTACTTTTCTCACCAGGTGTATTTTTTAGATGTAAAAGTATCATCCAGATCTGCTTCTTTTTTTATATTTTCATGGGTGAGTAAAGATGAGAGTAATTTGGGAGGCAGTTCAGTTCCATTCCTTCGTCTTTCCAGATGTTCTTGTGGCCTTCAGCTCTTGTGAGTTAAATTTTTACAGCCGCAGTCTCGTGCTTGCATTTCTGCACGAGTGTCCAACTTGGACAGGGCTCCCAACACCCAGCTGGCTGCAGCTGAGCACTGAGGTCACTTTGTCATCTCTGAAGTCCTCCTGTAGAGCTCTGGTGTCACTGTTGGTACACCAAGAATAGTGTGTGAGGAGCTCCAGTGCTGCCCTGGCTGGGGTGGGTCAGGTTCAGGGTGTTCCGTCCTCCGTGGTGCTGTTGCCCTTGGAGTTGCTTTCTTTGCTGTGTGGCTTGAAAGAGAACAAAGCCTCTTGATTTCTCCATCTGCAGAACTCTTCATTGTGTCGTGTGAGGAGAGAGATCCTGGAAGGCTGACTGCTTTTCTCAGCAGTGTTACATCCACCCTCGAGCGCCTCACGAGAGCTGCAGTAGCTCACAGAATGAGTGGTGTCTCTGAAATGGAAGGGTAAATTGGGTGTCTTACACACTGATAACGTGTGCAGGTCTGGCACAACTTCACCATTCACTGCTGCATAATGGAAGGTGTTATGATCTGGAGGGCCTGAGCCTTTCCTCCCTCTTAGATGAGCTTTCACGAGGATGAATGTCAGTGCATCCCCTGATTAATTTTTTTTTTTTCTTCTTGTGCTCATAGCTTGGAAATAGAAATTTTTGAAGACCCCCTTTTAGAGCAGTCAGCACAATGAGCTTGATTTCATTCTCCCAGGACTGTGAAGACATATCTGAAGGCTGATTTGTCTAAGAAGTTACTTTCTGTATTGCACTGTTTTTGATGTGCCGTTCTATAGAATCAAGACACCTACACAAAGTAATTCTTTATCTTATAGACCTGATAGACAGATGATCTGTTTGTTGTAAAATGTTTCCTTTCACATATTTTTGGACACTGACATAACAGAACCTCTGGTTTGGCCATTCCTTTAATTTTTTTTTTCCCCCTTATAAAAAATACTCTGTCCTTCCTCCTTGAACCTTGCTAGCTGCCCTCGCCTCTTCTATCTTCGTACAAGGAAGGCTGAATGCAAGTGCAGAAAAACAACTCATTCTGCCTATCCACAACCACCTAAATTGGACAAGATAAAAACCATCTGTCTGGGTCTCCCTGACTTGTCAGTGGTGAGAGCAAGGGCCCTACAGAAAGAGGTTTGCTCAACCTGTTTTGGATGCACCTCTAAGCACGGAATGCATAAAGGAGGGCAAGGGGGCTTTGCTGCCTATTTTTGGTGAGCTGTAAAATTACCTTAAATAGTTAGTTTTGGCTTGTAAGAGTGGATGAATCCAACCCTTGGCTTTCATCATCTTTGGTTTAGATTGAAGGAAATGAGGCTACAGGAGTTTCTCATCACAGTATCAAATATGGTATTGTTCTAACTCTTAAAATACCTGTCAGAGATGATCTGAAATTGTATTACAGTTACTGCTTTAAAAAAATCTGATCTCCTTGATGATCTATACTGAAATGTGTTTCTGAATGACAGGGACACTTTGCAAGTAGATTTATTACGGTTTTTACCATCTGCTTTAATAAATGAGTGAGCAGAGCATTTCAAAATGACCTTCGGTTCTGTCCATGAGAGATGAGTTTGAATGTTCTGAGTGAATTATGGGCATTAGACAGCTAAGGGTACTTATTCTGGAAATGGTGATTTACCAGTTGTTTGCATGCTGATGCTTTTATTTGTCTGGAGATATGCTAATGTGCATTAATGTTGTGTTTCCACACACAGCTGCAGCTTTAGGCACTGTGGAACTTTCTGTCGTGCAGGGGCGTAGGCAGAGGTCTCATTGTTTGGCCTTGCAGACTTTATTAAAAAATATTGGATTGCTCTGTTGCTTTTTAGTTGAAAAGGAGTTAATAAAACTAAATGTACTAAAAGAAATTCCTGAAATCAGTGAACAGATAAAATGTTATTATTTGAAATACATAATGTTGCATAATGGATGTATATAAAGTGTGGCGGAGATGGAAGTGCTCTCCAGACATAATGAAAGAGCATGGATTTGTGTTTCCATAATTGAAGTTATTTCATACTTATCTGCTGGGGAAAAAATAGCAGGATTTTTTAAACAGATTTGCTTTCCATTAGTAATTATATTTAGCTGTAGCTCCAGATACCTTGCCAAGATTTTTTTAAAAAAAGTTGGAAGGAAGATGCATTTTCTTTCAAGATAATTAAATGTTTTGACTGTAGATTTTGCCTCCAGAGTGAATAAAGTATATGTGCATTAGAAAAAAGTTTTAATTGCTCATATAGTTTGTAAGAGTTACACAGAGGAAAAACATTCTTAATCTCGTGCTTAATAATGGGATAGAAGAAAAGGGTATAAATATGTTATATTCCACTTTTCTTTTTTGAAGGGTAACGAACTGTTACTAATAGACTTTAGAAGTACTTGCCGTTAGCAGTCTGCAAACCATTGCATAAGGTGAGGTTTTGCAGTTTCTCACATCAAAGTTTTGAGGTTTGAGGATCTCATTAACCTGTGGCTATACCTCAAGCCCTGGCAGAGGGACGAATATCAGCCTGGATTTTGGGCTCGGTTCTGCTCTGCAAGACACCACCCAGAAATGCAGGAAGCCTTTGAGCTCTTCTAAGTTCAGTCTGGCTCTCTGAATGCCTCCAGAATATAAATAATAAAACCCAGTATCGCCTGATAATTCATCTCTGCTCTCAACTCTTGGCCTCTCTGGCAAACTGAGTTTTTGAACTTTTCTTTTTCTTGGTACCCTGGTACCGTGATCTGCAGCTGCATTTGCCTTGGGAATTCAGCTCTGCATTTCTGTACAGGGCACTTTAACTGCTCTGGAAGGCTGTTGGCCTTCATGTGACAGCCCCTTTGAGACCTGAAATGAGAACCATTAGGTCAGTGGAATTACAGAGGTACCTACCTGCAATTCTCTCTGTCTCCCAGGCTCTGTAATGGCTGTTGACCCAGCTGGGTTTCTTGTAAAGGACCTGGGTTTTAGTAGGAGAGCTTTACTTTTCCTTAGAAATAAAAAAAGGAAAGCTTTCTCTGTTTGTTTTGGGAACGATGTCTCTAATGTTATCAGCAGAGGTTTCTCCTTGAAGGTAGTGGATTAAAGGATTTCTCCCACCTCTTCCCTACCTCTGGCTTACAGAAATGGCATCAGATATTCCTGGCTCGGTGGCCTTGCCAGTGGCTCCAATGGCGAGTGGACAAGTGAGGATGGCAGGATCCATGCCTTCCAGGGGAGGAAAGCGTCGCTCTGGGTAAGCCATCTCTTTTTTTCTTTTTTTTAGGTCCAAAACTGGAAATTACTTGTGTTGTAAAACTCAAAATGTACCTGTATATATGTGTACATTTATTATATAATGTATTATTCATGTAACCTGCATTATGACATTAGTCGCTGATGTTTTGTTCCTCTCTTCAATGCGTCTGTTCTTCCTGCAAGATCAGGCTTGCTGATAAGTGTGTGGCTTGTTGTTTTGCTTGTTCCAGAAGACTTTCAGGTTTGGCAAAGCATCCAGAAAGGAGTTTGGATCCTGTGGCTGTTGCAGATATAATGACTGCATATTGCCTACATCTGTTTAACCTCACAGTGATTTATCATGTGTATAAAGGTAGCAAGATTGCACATGCAGACTTATTCAACTTCATCTGAAGGTTACACTGGGAATCTCTCAAAGAGAGGCCTGTTAGTTAAAGATGTTTTCTTAATAGTTCCAGGTACAAAAATAGCATGGGCACTCACTCTTCAGAGATTGTGGACTACGATACTCTAAGCCTCACTGGAAGCGCAGCGCGGTCTTCTTCGGAGAGAAGGGCCTGAATCAGAATCAGCCCTTACACAAGCTTGAGGGCTGTGCTAAAGAAGAAAATTTGTTTTATCTAGCTTCAGAGGTTGATGTGGTACAGGGGTAGTCTCCCACATCAGGTTGCTCTGTGGCAAGTCATAGTAATCCTCTGTGTTAGAAGAAAAGTGTAGCAAGAGCTTGAGCAGAAAACTACTCTCTAGTGTTGACACTCCTCCTGTTTCTATCACAAATAATAATGGTCTTTGAGTGATGCTTTCTCAGAGATACCTGATCTCTGAGAGTGTCTTCAAAAGAGATTGATTAGTGTTATATTGAGCCCTGGACAGTGGTAGGGCTTAACAGGATGGAGAGTGTGAGTAAAACCTTCGCTGGCAGACACCTAAGGAAGACATTATTCCTCGCAAGAGCTGCTCTAGGGATTGTTCACCAAGGTACGTTGCCAGTTCTGTGTGTCTGCTCCGGTAACAGCGCTGCAGTCTCAATCTTGGAGTGAATTAACAAGGGAGGAGGTTGGCCTTGCCTCGAACGTGGAGCTAAGTTGGTGTGACATGAACACTCCGGATGGTTGTTCTGAGAGGTGCTCCTTTGACCAGAACAGCTTGAATATCTCCCCCTGCTGAGTGCCCTTCTTATGCTGAGCTAACTGTATGAAATTAGTTTGAGAAACTCCTAAAATCTGTCTCTGACAGGCATCATATTTTTTTTCCAAGCTGCTCAATGAGAAAACCTTTTTAAACTTGTACTCAAAAGAAAAGACACAGCATTTACATCTTTTCATTGCTACCTAACAAAGATAAGGTTTTTTACTTGAGTTGCAGGATATTTGATCTCTTTTTTTGATCATAAACCATGTCAGCTCTAAATATCAGTTTGCAATTTACTGTTGCCGAGGGTTGATGCTGCTGACTGTGAAATATTCTGATTATATTAAATACTGACTTGATATTAATTGAAATGCTTTAAGTGTTGCATTTTAAGTATTGTCATCTATTTGTGAGAAGGTGAAGTGAGGGGAGGGTGGGAGGAACATAAAATCAAATTATTTTAGATGTATTTAACATGTAAATTCAGTGAGTAAATTAGTATAGATTCACTTTTATACCCAGACCGTGGTATTTTGTCTGTGCTCCATAGCTCTGAACTAACAGCCCTTCTCCAAGCCTGAGCTGAGAGTGCCTTTTTTTTTTTTGTAAATGTTCAGTGTGTATGTATTTTGACCTTGAGGGAAAGAATGCCTGCTGTGTCTAATTCCTCTGGGCTTCTCTTTGAACAAAGTTGCAGCTAACACTTGCTCCTTTCATTGCTGTTCTGGTGATACATCTTCCCACACCTCAATCCTTGGGCATTTTAGAAGTGAATGTTTTGTGTCAAACATAAAGGAGTGGAGCTAGTGTACACAGCCAGCTTTCCCAGTTTTGGTTATCTCTGAAAATTGTTTCTTTTCTCATAATTGCTGAGGCAAGCTGGCAGAATAATTGCTGTGTGGACTTGAATGTAGATCAGTTTAAACTCATTGGCTATCCAGGAGGTGTTTCTGCCGTGTCGGCGTTTGGCTTCATTGACAGCTTGGAAAAATGTTTTTCCTTTCTATAAATGATACCAACCACTTCATAGAAGAAAGTGACAGCATAAGATAATGCACTGCAGTGGTCAATGACTACCTTGGATTAATGCACCGTCAGTTCTTTATTTAATGTGTTTTTAATTTAGGCTTTGCTGTGTTAGAGGATAAGGGGCTCTTTCACCTTCCTGGGCTATCTGTACTTGGGCAGGGAGGGTTGAGGTTTTTTTGCTGAGTTGGTTTCACTTGCATTGGTTTTGTTTTGGTTCAGTGTATAGCCTTGCCTTTTCTCTGAACCAGAACTATCAAGATCTGGGGAAAAGAGACCTCATCCCACCATTCTGCCCCCCAATACCATGCTGAATAAAAGGCTGTAATACAGATCCCCATCTGCTTCTCAGCTGCTTTTGCTCCTGACCATTCCTGCCTGCCCCTTCCTACCCTGTGTAATCATGGCAAGCATCTTTTGACGTTTCTTGGGAATTTTGCATAGTAATTTTGTTGCAGTGTTGAAATCCTCTTTAATGTCAATTTTTTTAACCTGCGCGGGTCTGCCTTGTTGGAGGCATTCTGGTTTTGGTTTGTTGGGGTTTTTTTATGAAAATGCTTCTAATTGAGAATAATTAAATTTTTTGGAATACTTTTATGACTGTATTTGTGGTAGCCCCACGTCTTCTGAGGAAAATACATTTTAGTAAATACCTCAATGCATCAGGCCTTTTTACGATTGATGTGAACAGTATGAAAGAGGAAAACAAGATTTATGCTGTCTCTTCAAAACAAAAGAGCATAGTGCAGCTCTTTTTTAAAGCCTCTTTTTAATGAGAATTTTAAATGAAGATAAAAGATAGTCTTTCTGAATCTTCTGAAATGATGTCATTTGTCTTCTTGGAAGCTGCTTCTACTGTTTTGCTAATGTGCAGTATATTCTATCTAAACAGAAGATCTTATCTGTCAGGGTATGAGGAGGTTGATGGAATATTATTTTTTCGTGTTCTGCTGTGTTCTGCTAAAGGTTACAACTGATTCAGTGTCTTTCCCTCTGCCTCGCTGTAAAGCAGACACAGTGGATCAGGCAGGACATTGGGATCAATGACTTTATACCTGAGGGGGTTTTTTTAATGTTTAGAGGGTTTTTTCATTTTGCACAGTGAAATTAAGAGGTGTGTTTATTAACAAAGATGGGGCAGAGATACATTTGCTGTTGTATTTTTTAGAAGTATTGATATTTTTAATGAAATTTATGTTGCATTTCTACGTGGTATGAAGGGGTTTGGATAGTTTGACAAAGCAAAGGCATTATTTAAAGACTTAGTCTGGTGCAGACTGGTGTTATACCCTGTGCACTGAGATTCTGCTGTGATGACCCCACTGTAAATGTGGGAGGTGTTACCTGTGGATATTAACCCATCAAGAATCTCCTAAAGTGGGAAGCTGATATCCAACCATCTAAATAAATAGGTGTGTTAGTCCCCCTTACTCCTTCAGAGGTGGGCATACAGTGCAGGCAGCAGGATCAAGCCTTGAACTGTTATCTTTAATTCTCTGCATTGTGTTCCAGTAATAATAAACTAGATTAAGTGCAGTACAGCTGATATTTGATTTTGAGGAAAATCCATCCCTTAGCACTCAGCTGGAGTATTTGGCTGGAAGCTAAGTAAGTCATAGAACCGTATCCACCAAGGCATGAGATCTCAGTGTACTGGAGAGGAAGGAAAAGAGTCACAGAATTAATCTGTCCCAGACTAAAGCAGCGTCTCATAAAATCCCTGAAGAAAAGGCTTTCCCCCACAGGTGTATAATTTTTTTCTGCAGCCCTTTCCCCCCAGTTTGAAACTGGGTGTTTCTCTCAGATGTGTTTCAGCTGCCAGTGGAGCTAAGGATGTGCCTGATGGGATGCTTTTGTGAGTGGCTTCAGGTGGAGCCATGCCAGTGCTGCCCTCCACTTGTAAACAAACAGCTCTCCTGCAACACTGACTTTTGCATTTTCAGTGCAGTTAAAATTGCAATTTCATTGCACTTTAAATAAACTGGGAAGTTTGTTCTGGAGTGTCACCCGCAGGCACATTATTACGTGTGGGGAGGAAGCAGGAAGGTGAGAGGAGACCCTGGGCTAGACCATGGTGTTTAAATGTTAAATTTCTGGGAGTGCTGCGTGTGCTGCAGGTCAAGGGGGCTACAGGCTGCTGGTGCCAGCAGTGAGGGCCACATTTGGGGTGCCAGCAGCAGCTGGGTCCTGTCTCAGCTGCAGCCCTGTGGCAGAGGTGAGGGCACTGGCCACTGGGGGTCGGTGGTGTTCTGCACAAGGCGGCTGAGGGGTCACGGACCTTGGAACCGGATTTGGTGGTGATTAGGTGAGCAAAGATGTAATTTATAGTGAAAACGGTGATTGCATCAAAGTTAAGCAAGTTAAATACACAGCTTTTCTTAAAGCTCTTTTGGGAAAATGGTTTTTCTCTTTGCTTCCTCCAGAAATGAATAATCACCGTTACCATCTGGAAAATATTATTGTAGCTTTTCTAGTGCCACGTCCAATTCCTGTGCTGACTTGCTGCCCTCATCCCAATTGTACAGAGGTTGCTGTGACTCAGACACGTCTTTTATGGGCCAGTCTGCCTCTGCCAGCAGAATCTGAGTATTTGGGAAGGAAGGCAGTGCCTGACTGGCACTTGTACTTCTCTGTGCTGATCTAGTTCTAGAGAATGTTTTGGCATCTTTGTTCCCACACTCTGGACATACAACTCTCAATTTGAAATTGGTAGGACTTCCTTTAATACTGAGATAAATTGTCATTTTGAAGGGGTTTTGCCTTTAATAGGATTTATACCTGGTAATATGTACAGTGCTAGAGACATGGAATCTGTAGTTGTATGAGTTTTTATTACCCTGAAAGCTTAGAGTGCTGAAAGAAATCTGAAAATGTTTGCAAAACAAAACTATGATTTCCTGTCTACAAAAATTAAAAGTGATTCACCAAGGTCTGTATAACAAACTAATGTATTTTTTTATTAAAATAAATACACCAATACAATAATTGTATTCGATAGTTTTATATCAGCTGGATTGTCTATTTTAATGGCAGAGTTACATCCTTATAATTGGGGATATATATATTTATCCGCCTCTTTTTAGAGGTATAAAAATGTCTAAAATGCTTTGTAAATTGCCCTATTGTATAACTTTGTAGTGATAATATCTATGAGAATGAGATAATAACACTGCCTAATATAGGAATCTAATTTAGATGTCTAAATCAGAAAGATAATCTTCCTAATCTGTCTGTGTAAGAAGTGAAGGAAGAGGCTCCTGCTTTTTGTGGCTCCTTGGAGGAGCCAAACTGGAGGGCTGGGATTTGGCCCAAGGAAGAACTCCTCTCTTCCACTGCCTTTAAGAAGGTCTGGGACATAAATCAGCTGATGAGCTGCTTCTAGGTCTGGAGAGCAAGACTGGAACCCTCAGACATTAACACCTCCAGTCAAAACACAAATCCAACAACACTGGGAACAGCTGGCTTGAATGTTCCTGCCACCATTGCCAACAACTTGGTTGCTGATTTGGAAATCTTGCTTTTGCAGAATGGACTTTGATGATGAAGATGGGGAGGGGCCCAGCAAATTTTCAAGGTGAGCATTTACAAAGAGTTGGTCAAATCACTGACTTCTTTCAGTGGGGAAAGACGGCTGTCTCATTACTGATGTTTTAAAAGCAATATAAATATGGGTGAAGAACTTGCCAACAACTTGACCCAAATACTAGTTACTCTTTTTATCAGTTTCCTCTGAAAATTAGGCATTCTGGCAGAAATCTGCCTGATGTAGTTATTGGCTTATAAAGCTGACAGCGTGTGTTTCACAATTTCACTCTGCAGCTATATCAAGTGAGGAAATTTGTGATTTTTAGCTTATTGTTTCAACTGCTGTAGATGAACTATGGTTATTTGACACTGCTGAAGTTGTCTTTCGGCCACTGAAAATGAAATTTCAATTCTAAGTTATTTCAGATGTTAATTGCTTATTAAGACATTTTGACAGGTCCTAGAGGTGGATTGTTTTTCTAAAGTTAATGAGCTTTACATTTTGTACCATTAGGTGTAACTGAATAGTAAAAATTGACAAAAAAAATGTTAATTAACATGGAATATTTGAAGCTAGAAATAAACAGTAGAGCCTCGTTGCCATTTTTTCCACTTTTCCTTTTTTTTTTCCTGGTCACACTGTTTGCATTTTTTCTTTAGAAACCAAGCAGCTGCAGGGAGGGGTGTAGATATGTAGAAGCCTGTGGGTAACTGCTGATTATCCAAGCTGTAATTGCAGCTCTGTAGCAGCAGCCATGTTGAAACACAGCTGTCACTGTGGGGTTTATTAACAAGGTTATCCCAGTCAGTCGGAAAGAGAAGTGTGCTGAAGATACACTGGGACACCATATCATGATTTACTGGACAAGACCAGCAGCTCTCCTGTTTGGTTGATGTCATTCACAGAAAGGCTTTTCCAGTCTCTGGTGTTAAAACTGGTGATTTGAGGGCTTAGTCCTAATATTTGCTAGAAGATACACGTTAAGGGAACAAGATTTGTGAGGAGTGGGACCTGATCTGTGCCTGCGCAAGCATCAGGGTTTCTGGGCACAGTGGTACGCGTGTGTTGGTCCTTCCCCATTCTGGTTTTGGCCTTTCAAAGTTTGGTGGTGTGTTGAGCCAATAATTCCATTGCTTTTAATGGAGAGGTATGCTGTGCTGTGCTTAGACTCAGTTGATTTTAGGTGTCAGATAAAAACCTGATATTTAAATCTTAAGTGCTGTATAGACCCCAGATTGGTGAATTTTTAGACAGCACAGAAAAACCATGCAGAGACACCCCAGGGCTATTGTTCAGACATCCTCTTCTAGTTGTTCCCTTCTCCACATTGCTCACATGACTTATTCCTAGCTTGTTTCGGTCAAAATTATTTGATTATCAAAGAGCTGCTGTTTAAATGTTGAAGCTGACCCAGCTGGCTTTGACTGAAGCGCCTGAAGGAGCGTGTGTGCAGAGGTCAGCTGGGAGACTGGAAGGGAAAAACCGGTAGTTGGAGGCAATAACATCTTCAGCCCAGTCAGGCAGAGAAGGATGAGTAGTCAAGCCCCAGGCTCGTGGGAGCGCAGGAGTAGTGGTGTTAGCACAGTGCTCCACGGGAGCTAGCACACTCTGCTTCCCAGGGCTTCCAGCCCAGCTCAGGTATCCCTGCATGGCACCTCATCCTCACACGGAGCCTGTGCATGTGCTTCCCCTGTGATGTGCCCGTTCCTCATTGAATTGGTCTTTTTGCTGGAAATTACTCGGACTCGGTCTGTTCTCTGGGCGGAGTCAAGGGGAATAAAGTGGCGTTGTCACTTGAATGTTTTGAGGGTGCTGGTGTTAAACACAACGTAAAGAAACACAGCTCAAGACTTGGTTAGGCTTTGTCTTCAGTGTTTAAATGAGGAGCTTGCCTAGGTGCATTACTTAAATTTAGTTCTGATTCATTTCAGACAGAAATAAAGGAAAAGTTCATTATTGATTTGTTAGAAGAATGCTTATTTAGGCTGTATTACTTTTTTAGCTAATACATGGGACCTTCCTAGGCTGTCTGTTGAAATAAATTACATCATTTTGGAAGGGTGGAAGTCTGATGCAAAATCTCATTTAACTGTTTTTGAGCAGTTAGACTCTTCACTTCTAGAAAAGCCATTACCTTATTTTTGTGTTTTCCAAAACATGCATTTTGTGTTGCGGAACTGGCAGTTTGGTTTCAAACAGATGAGTCTTTCTGTAACTATGCTAGCAGAATCTAACTTCAAATGATGAGTGTTTTTTAGGAAAGGGAAAGAAGAGCAGCATGTAATTTTTTACTGAAATGTCACATTGCTGCCTGTCTTTGTGACAATGCTTCTGAAACAGTGAAGCTTTAGTCCCACAGGACAAAAGTCCCATTGGTCTGGATTTCTTCCATAAAGGTGCTGCTCAAACACCACAAATACCTGGCTGGGCATCCAACTGCTGTTGATTTGTGTAGGAATGAGGTACCTGTTTACTTCTAGGGAATTAAGCCAGTTTAAATTTCACTTCTGTTTACCCAGCAGTTTCACCTGCCTGCCTTTTGCCAGCCTCCACAACAGTCAGTACAGTGTCTGTACCTACAGAACTTTTTCCTGAAGGCTCCCTTACATAAGGCATCGCCCTTCAGCCATGTCTCTGCCCTCTCATGTTATCTGTAGACCATCAGTGCCCTCTGCTGAATGGAGGGAGCTGTGGTTGCAAGCTGGAACAGATATAGCCCCTTCACTTCCAGCACAGCAATGAATATTTCATGGGCTGCTGTGGATAAAAGCTCACTGGTGTCTTCTGTACTGGTGCTGCTTGTTAAGTTTCCCAAGAAATCAGTGTATGTCAAAGTGTTTGCTTAAATCCACTGAAATGTGTCTTCTGTTTTTTTAAATATACAAATGAAGCTTCTGAATCGGCATGGCTTGGAAGTATCATCAGGCTCTGTGTTTTCCTTGCTGTGTCATTCTCATTCCCTCTGTTTTTCTTGCTGTTCTTTGTAATGGTTTGCAGTTGTGAATTTTTTTGCTTTCTGCTGTGTGTTGGCTATCATGCAGTGCATAACCCTTGTTGATTGATGTACTATCTTTTGTTTCTAGGTATGATGGTGATCAAATCACTGGTGATAAGGAAAAGTTTGCAAGGTAGGCGTGTCCTGTGGAGCTCTTCTGCTGAGAGGAAAGAGGGGGATGTTCGTGTCCAAAAAAATCTCAGTACGTGTGCCTTAGCTTAGAGAGCTGGTTATTTTGTTTTAGGTGGGATGATGATCAAAGTACTGCTGGCACAGAAGGGACAGGTAGGAAAAAGGGAAGTCAAATATGGTTTGCGCCCATTTTTCTTTTATGTGATGCTGTTCATATTGATCTTTTGGCCGTTCCAAAACTGCTTGAAATCAGAAATACAAACCCTAAGTGGTTTTGGATCAGCTCCCCAGTATCCCAGAATTTAATGTCCCTCCGTAATTTCCATATAAGATTAATTTCCCTGTAAGAACAAATTTACAAATGGCAGAATTAGGACATCATTCTGTTCAAGTTTATGAATGCCAGGGTTCCTAGGACACACACTTTGGGAGAGGAGCACAGCCCCTCTTTTTCTTTTACGGATTTAAATTTGAACTAGTTTCAGGAAACTTTTGGGGTGTTGTCTGCTTAAATATTTTCACAGCCAGTAGATTAACGTGCCATTACTTTCTAGCTTTTAAAATCATAAATGAAATGGACTGTTGAGATACTCTTTTTCTCTCAGGAAGTTTTACAGTCTCTTTGTTTACCCTCTGTAATGGTTGTTTTCAATGTTCAGAAGTACTGAAATACTTGAGTGGTAGACAATGTAATATGTACTTACAAATGTAAAATGTATGTTGAAAATGTCTGTTCTTTGTCTCTCTCTCTCTTTTTTTCTTAACCACCGCTTCTGTGAAAATGCTGAACTGTAGAGCAAGCTTTCATCATGTAAAAACGCTTTTTTCTTCCCCGTGTCCATGTTTACCTGCATGTTCCAGCTGACACGTGCACACGTGTGCTCTGTGTGCGTGTGCACTGTCACACCAGCTGTTCTGCTCGGTGTGTGTGTGATCCAGCACCTGCAGGCCCTGTTCCCTCCTGCCTCTGTGCAGGCCCCCACAAGGGCTGCTCCTCAGCCAGCTGAAAGGAAAGGTTCACTATTACAGTGTCACAAGGGCAAGGCTTGGCTGTAATGTACCCAGCAGCTGTGGGCTGTCGTAGCTGGATTTTCTGCATATCACACAGTAAGCACAGGAATAGTAATTCTGCATGTAGCCCTAACGAGTGGGATTTCTGCAGACAGTGCCTCATGCATGTAACACCTGTATGTGCAGGGGCAGGATACCCAAAGCAGGGCAAGCTCGTGCATTCCTCTATTTCAGGAAGCAGCATACAATTCTTCCCCGCGTTTTAAGAAAAGGCTTCGTTCCTAAAAGTAGCCAAAAAGTGTGCCAAGCCCAGCTTCTGCTTTCATGGTCAGTCTTCATAGCAGTCAGCTCCCAAGAATGTTGCAGTTTCTTTTAATGTTGTGTTATCACATCAGTCAATGCTGGTGGACTCTCCAAGTGATCACCTCTCACATCTTGTTGGATCAGCCAGCGATCCCACAAGACAATGCCATGCACAGCTCATTGAAATCAGTGGAAGATGCTGCTTTGACAACTGAAGCATCATCTACCTGTCGTGTACTTGTATTTAGCTGCCTCCTGACAGGTACAGTATGAGAAGAATAAGTGCTGGGCACTGAAGCATTCTAGGTCCATTTGGACCATTTCAGATGTGTATATTGGTGTGATTCCTGAATGCTGATCAAGCAATGGTGATTTCCAGAATGGGAAAACTGAACTCTTGAGATCTTTTTTCTGAAAGATTTTGGTGGGTGTCTGTTTTGGGATTTCTCAAATTTGACTCACCACCTCAGCCATATGATTCCTCTAAAGGATGAGAACATTGCAGCCCAGCCCAACTTGGGGCAGCATCAAGTACTGTCATTGTTGCTTCCCTGCTGTGCTAAATTGTCCCTGAACATAAATTCTGGTCTATGTCTGATGAGCCAGATGTTTACTTGCTGTCTTTTGTACTCATTTTATTTATTTATTGGGATTTTTTTTTTTTCTGGTGTGTACTGTTATCCCATAGATGGTTCCAGTGCTGCAGTCTGATCCTGCAGGCATGTAGTGACTCCCTACAGGGATGTGGGCTGTTCCAAACAGCATTGGTTGGGATCTGTGTTGTCATTGAGTGGGAGTTTCTTCTGTAAGTCAGTGCTGATGCTTCCTGCTGACAGGATCCAGTTGTTAGTGAGAGGTTTCCTCTAAAGGATGCCTTTTATAAGCAGCTGAGAGATGCATCGCAGCAAATTTGGGAGTTTGACTGGAGCTGGCAGATGTCAGTTCCTCACATATTTCTACCTGGTTTTTGTCCTTAAACCAAAGGAGATTAAACTGGTTAAGAGATTAAGGCCACAAGCCAATAAGTAGAAATATGGGTTCTTTTCACAGCTATGGGCAAATCATATTTATCTGTCTGTGGCCTGGATTTTCTGTCTGTAAACCGAGGGATAACAGTGGTTGGCTTTGTAAAGCACTTTGCTCTCTTGGGGTGCAAACAGCGAAACAAGTGCGAAGCACCGTGATTCATTATCTCCAATTCAGATTCTTACACCACTCACGTCTCTTCTCTGTCGCTTTGGTGTTTCTTTAAATGCTCAGGGAGAACCACAGTGAGATCGAGAGGCGCAGGAGGAATAAGATGACCCAGTACATCACCGAGCTGTCGGACATGGTGCCCACGTGCAGCGCCCTGGCTCGTAAGCCCGACAAGCTGACCATTCTTCGGATGGCTGTTTCCCACATGAAATCCATGAGGGGCACTGGAAACAAATCTACCGACGGAGCTTACAAGCCTTCTTTTCTTACAGAACAGGTAGAATTTACAGAAACGTTGGTTTTCTGGGGTTTTTTGGTCTTAAAAGATGTGAGGAAATGCTGAGAGGAGTAGAGCCTTGATCCTTCGCTGTAGTGTAGCAGTTTACATATCCAAGGTGTGAATATGGACAGTTTTTTGTGACTGTTTGGACTTGACCTTAACGCTATGACAGATCTTTCTTTTTGGAGAAGCAAACTGGCATTCTTATCGTTGAGGTCTGTCCATCTGAAGAACAAGTCACTCGCTGCCTCGCAGAAAGGAATTTTCACTTCCCGATCTGGGTTCTTCCCATCCTGGCAAAGATTCTCTAAAATAAGTAAAAAGGAGTCTGGAAAGACCTGCCTCTCCCTCTGGGGATTAGAGGAAGGTTAAAAACATTGTTTAGTCTTAATTCTGGCATTCCCAGCAGCTGAACTGGGCAGAGATGAATCCCATCTGTACTGGCTCAGGTACTTCCTTGGTTGCATTTTTGATGGAAGAAGGAAGATGCACCCAGTGCTTGAAGGAACACTGTGTTTACTGTGCACACTGAAAATTCCTACCACCTCCGTTGGTTTTGAAGTCCTGTGGGTGTAATGTTCATTTTTGTGGTCTGAAGCGATTTGAGCACTTACACATGGAAGTTATGGCTGGAGGCAATACTTCTTTCTCTTAGATATGCAGCAGCTGCTGCTGACCTCTCAGTGCTCACAACTGCTTATTCCAGCTCTCCTGAAGTGTTTCTGGAGGGACTGTGCCATTCTGCTGGTGGCACACCCTACTCACTTCTCATTGCAATTTCTTTGGTTTTTTTTTTTTTTTAATATTGCAGTATTACAGAATTTGTTTTGATCTTTCTTAATAATTTGTGCAAAACTGCTTATATTAGCCTCAGTATAGCGTGGCCAGCTGTGCTATGAGGTTTTTTGTTTAGTCAGTGGTTCAGGATCAATGTGCTTTCTCTATAACACAGCAGCAGAAGCTGACAGTCTGTTGAGTGTTTCTTGAGATGAGTTATCCATTTCTTAGTAGTTTGCCAGGTTTCTATCCTCACTTTATCAGCTAACATCTACCAGTTGCACACTAACCCTGCTGAGCTGTCTCACCTGGAATGGGACTCAGGTTGTCCAGAGCTCTGAGTTTGAGTTCCAGGGGAAGCATCTTAACAAGCTCTGGTGGTCACTGGAGCCCCCAAAGGCTGTTCACACTTGTTTTCCCAGGAATTGGAGTGGTAGTTGTCATCCTTTGCCATGAGAGGTTTTTAACCTCTGTTAAGGAAAGGTAGAATTTCTGGGTGATGCTGAGGCTTCGTACTCACGGGCTGGAAAAAGAAAGCACAAAGCGATAGAATCTTCTTGTGTAGTGGCCCCCCAATGGAAGAAGAGGCTGGGGATTCTTTCCTTGTTCCCATTACACTTTCTGCATTTTATCCAGTGACTGTTTAATTTACAAACAGAGCTCATCTTGAGCAGGGCCAGGGGGAACCAAACTAGAAAGTCTTATTGGTTTCTTTCCAGTTAAATTATTCAGAACGTTTAATTAAGGGATGAGTTTGCCATGAGTTAGAGCTGTTCATTTCCTCTGTTTGTACTCTGAAATATCTTTTTATTTTTTAATGTTAGACGCCTATCACAGAATATGCAGCGAGTATTAGTTGTTTGTTTTCCTGAAGTGCATGGAGATCACCAGATGAAAGGCAATAATGGAAAACAAAACGTTGTTTGTTATTGAGATGGGCAATTTATGCCTTGCTGCGAGTTTGGTTGCATTGTTACATCAGTGAAAATTTCTGTCTGGGTTTTGATCAGCTGCTAAGATCACAAGAAGGCAATATTCTGTACCAGTGACAGATGTTGCATTTAATTCCCTTTCCTTGCTGGCATTCTAATCAAATCCTTTCTTTGGAAGGAACTGAAACATCTTATCCTGGAGGCTGCAGATGGGTTCCTGTTTGTAGTTGCAGCTGAGACGGGAAGAGTGATCTACGTGTCAGATTCTGTGACTCCTGTGCTAAACCAGCCTCAGTCCGAGTGGTTTGGCAGCACTTTGTATGAACAGGTTCATCCAGACGATGTGGAAAAGCTGCGAGAGCAACTGTGTACATCTGAGAACTCTATGACAGGTCAGATATGTCTGATGTATGGTTCTGTGTGTTCAGGATCCCTGGAGAGCTTTTCCTGACATTCAGAGTGCCTGGTTTAAAAATATGGTTGAAGTGAAACTCGGCAAGATTAAACTGTGTTTTCTTGCAGGCAGTGCAGTAATATAAATCTTCTTTTGAGTGACTGCATTTTGCTTCCTATTCATTTGACTTCAGTCAAACCATCTTCACGTAGCTCTACATTCAAACTCTGGTTTGGAATCTGGATTGTTCTCAGGCTTGGTTTGGAAATCTAGGTTGTTTTCATTTCATCCTCAATGAACTTGTGACTTCTTTACAAGTATGTGTTTCTTTAGTCAAAAATCATACTTTAAACTTTTCTGTTTTCGTACAAGTTCCTTGTGGTTTGCTAATGGGAATCTTGAGGGGAAAAAATCCAGTGTTTGGCAACTGAAAATATATTGGAATTTAATCATGAGGCTCCTGTGCAGTAGTGTAAGTTACCTGTAAGTTCATTACCTATCGTGTTGCACGTAAAACTAAACCATATTCATATCTCCTCTACAACTCTGGCTTTTACAGTTATTCATTCTCAAAGCTGCCAGTAGGAAACTACCTTGTCTTTAATAGGATATGTGTGTGTTAGAACTGTAAGAATTAGCTAAATCCTGTTGTAACTCAAACTTGGAAAGGAGGAAACTCCACTTCTCTTTTTATTCTTCACGTATTATGTTTATAGCTAAAGGAAAAAAAATGTAAGGGATAATATTCAAAAAAACCCTGATCCTTGCAAAAGCCACATAATTTCTCTTTGCTTTAGTAGTTAAGATTTCTGACCTGGTTTGCTGGAAGTTTTGTTGTGTTTCATAACTCAGAGGACAGTGATCCAGTTTTGAGTGAACCTGCACACTGTTTACAGCTTCCATGTCAAAACAGTGCCAAATTCATGATTTCCTGTGGTTTGAATGTGATGTGGTTTTGGCAGAGCTTTCACGTATTCAAACTGGAAGCTCAAAGCAAAATTCTGTGGTGAAGATCCAGATGGATAGAAACCAAGTGAACAGTTAGGGGAACCTGTGCAGGGCAAAGCAGCTGAGTTTCATACCACGAGACTTGCAAAAAACCTCTGTTTTTATTATGTAGCCTGGAATACATTTTAACGTGAGTACCATCTTGTCCAAGAAACAATTACTCCAGAGCCTCAGTGAACAGTCATGTTTTGACTTTCAAAAGTGTTTGGTTATGAGACTTAACCTGCTCAAACTAGAGCTGGACTAGACAAATGCAGAGCGCTTCTGAAAACCCAGCTCTGTATTTTTTCCAGCCTTAGCTATGCGCTTTTCTTCTGCTCTGAATTGATCTGTAGCCAGTGGAAAGAGAAGTTCAATAGTATTTATAGAGCTAAATCTTGTCCCTGCCTGAGTCTTTTGGAGTTGTCAGATTGACACAGAAGGCCTGTAAATCTGGTGTACCTGGACAGCTGAACATTCTCCCAGTGTGAGGAAAGCAGGGGCGCCTGCTCAGCTTTTGTTTTAAAGGTGTGGCTGGTGAAGTACAGTAATTTTGTATACAAGTACTTCTGTCAGTCTGTGGAGCATGTAGATGACCAAAAATCTCTAGATTTATTATTTTAAGCTTATATTCCCTTGACTCCATAAGGTACCATTAAATAAGAGAAGCAGTCTTCTATAGAGACTGCCAGTCTAGCCTCAATTTGTTTGTAAGCAGCATGCAGCAGGACTTCAGCAGCATCACTCTTGTTCCTTTGAGGTACCTTTCTAGGAGAGAGGTGATTCTGGAGTCCATTCAGCCAGTTACACTTCCCTTGCTGTAGCAAGGGCCATATTGAGAGTAGCAGCTTTGTAACGGGTGCTGAATGAAATACTGCAGTGGCCTGAAATAGTGTGTGCCTTAGTGACATTTTAAAAGATGTCAAGGAGGCAAATGCATTTCCTCTAACTCGCTGTTCATTAAACCAAGTTCTCCTTGGCTTTCCAAAGGCATGTTTCATGCAGAGCAAAGGGCAATGTAGAGCTTGTAAGTGATGGACACCACAATCCAGTCAGCTGCATATGAAATTTTTTTTGCTCGAAGTGAAGTTCACTTCAGGCATCAGGAACATCCTCATCTTTTAGTGACCTCTGGAGCACAGGATCTGCCTATGGAAAAGAAGAGATTTTCAAATGAAAATGTAACAGTATGTTATGATTTTTAATTTTGCTCTCTTCCTTATTTTCTCAGGGTCCATTTTCTCAGTGCTATAACCTCCCCCTTCAGCCCTTGAGCTCGGGAAGCAGTGACAGCATCTTGACAAAGGAGAAACTTCACGTGCCTTGCAGCAGATCCAAGCAGTGTCCTTTGGTTCTATTTCTCTTGTTACAAGTGCTGATCATTAGTGCTGTGTTGCTGGGATTTTCCCAGCACCTCTTAGCAGTCCTGCTGCCCAGAGATGCTGCTCCAGACCCTGAGAACTTGGGAGGCTGCCACTGCCAAAGGGGAGGGACAGAGAACAAGCCAGTGGAGGAAGCAGGATCCCGCTCACATTTCTGCCCCCAGGAATAAGACGAGACTGGGGCTGTGCTCACATGAGCATTTCTTTGGCAGTCACACAGCTTATGCAATCCTCACCTCATTTCACCCTCTCCTCCTTTGGCATTTATGTGGTACTACATATGAGTCACATCAAGGGCCTGACCCAGCTGAAAGCTTAACTAAAACCCCTTGGTTTTGGTAGACAACCCTTTGGCCCACCTTATCCTGGGGTTTCTTGAGCTCTTCTGAGTGCTAACACCAAGGAGAAGCAGGAAGTGAATAGTTAGGAGGAGACAGGACTTCAGGAGCTGTAAAATGTATGTCAAATTGAAGTGCCTGCTAACCATGGCCTCAACCACAGGGTGTCTTTGGGGAGTTAATTGCTTGCTCTTCTTTAATCTTATTATGTGGGGAAGGATGGATAGTTGCTGTTTCATTTTGTGTCCCTGGAGATTTTATTCCCTGGAAATGGAACAATTGTCCGCTTGTTTATTGTGCATTAATTGCTAACACATTGTAGCAACAGGAAAGCTGAACTGTGAAGTGTATGAAAGGTTTGAAATGGTCTAGAAAAGAGCAGCTGAGCCGTGATGATGGCAACAGACAGTGCTCCCAAGAAGTCTTTATTTGTGTCATGTGTGTGATTAATCAGAATGGGGCAGATGTCAGAGTAAATCACTTCAAATATGGGTGAAGATCAGATCCCACAGGAGGATCTGTTAGCAAAGACCTCTTTGCACTTAGGGTGCTCTGGTGGAACTTGGTGAATGTTGGGTTCAGGTGCAGGTTCAGTCCTAGTGTAAGTGAGAGGCTCTGAACATTTGCAGACAGCAAATCTCTAATGGTGCAGGGAACAGACAGAACTTAGATTTAAGTGCAGAGAAAAACCACTTTTGAAGAATTCCCCTGGTACATTAACTTTCAAAAAAAATGACTGAGCAAGTATTTTAGACTGTCCATCTGTTAAAATGCAGTGTTCCAGAGCACTTTGCAAGACTGATTTCTGCAAATCTAATCCTCCATAAGTAGTTCATGGAAGAGTAGAGTGATGAGTACACACACCTCTATGTGCTTGCCTGGGAATACTCCCAGTGATTCCATGATGTGTCTGAGATGTGCTTGTCAGGGCTGCAAGATCCCTGTTCCTGCACCCAGCACCTCCAGTGGTGCAAGCGGGAAACACCCGGGTTTGGAACCTTCAATTCTGGGCTGCAGGCAGCACGGCACACAGAAATCCAGCTGTAACATCTCCCTTCAGTCTCACCCTCTCTGCTTAGCTGAGGCAGGGAGCAGCATATGCAATCCCACCTGTGGCACAAAGGCTCCTCAGGACAGTCGGGTTCCCCAGGGGTCCTTGCAAACCGTCCCAGCTGAACAGTCCAGGGGTGCTGAAAGTGCAGAGCAGCGACTGCGAGAAGATGATGAGAACCAGAACCTCTACAGCTTTCATTTTCAAGTGATTCAAAAATGACTAAGTCACTTCACTTGCTAGCTGTAAAATATTAGTTGAGGTTACTTCTGGGCAGAACTTACAAGCCAAGTTTAGTCTTGGCGTGATCTTTTATTGCCATATTTTCTAAGTGCGACAAAGTAGAACTTTATGATGGAAATGGTGACTGACCACAGCAAACATTGAGCTGATAGGTATCCCTTGAGAAGGAAAGAGCATTGTGTGACAGTTCTCTGTGGTTCCTCTGTATTATGGAAGCATCACTCCCATGTTACACAAGCAGAGGTTCGGACTGGGGAACCTGTCTCACAGAACCTTCTAATGGCATGTTGCCTTGCAGTGATGATTTCAGCTTAGGCAGTTTTCTGTCCAGCTGCAAACCCTTGTTACCAAGCAGTTTGTAGACACAGCCACAAAACCCAGATGTTGTAGATGGAGTCAAATTTTTAAAATGAGAAAATTAGTGTTCAGCTCAAAAGAGGGAAGTGCCAGAGACCAGTGGCTCACCAGTGGAGAAGCAGAGTAAAGCATTCCACAGCACTGAACAGATGATAAATAACCATGTGAAAGTGAAGATTAGGGATAACTTTTATCCTCAACATGTACTCTTCCTGAAAATCAGCATGGGATTTTTTTGTTGTGTGAGCTGCTTTATGCTGCAATGCCTGTTTTCCAGCTCTGATTTCTGCATGATCTTTCTTAGAAGAAAGGGGGTGGTTCTCATATGACAACCAGCCAAGTGAATGCAGATGTGTTTTGAACTCTGACTTTCCATGAATTATTTAGAACTCCAGCTGATACAGAGACGAGCTGGATGAGACTCCTGTTTGGCTTCCCATATAAAATTCTCCAAAGAAATTCAAAGACTGAGTTGAGGCATGACAAGAAACACAGGCCTGGCAAATACAGTTCTGTCCTGCCTTAAATATCCAGGAATAGTCAAACTTATATCTAATGGAAAAGTAGTATATTATCAGAACAATGTATGGGTTGAGTTCTGCACTGTATTGGCGGATCACCATATTAGTTTCTCCACATCCACTTAAAAATTGGATCAGCCTATTTATTAAAAAAAAAAAAAAAAAAAAGTAAGAAAGTCTGTTGTAGGAATTTGTGCTGGAAGTTCTATACCAAAAATGTGTTGTCAGAAGGTTTGTCTTTCCTCTGTCTTTTGTAGACATTAAGATACTTGTCAAAGATTGATACTTTTGTACTCAGAGCTCTTAACACTCCTTGAAAAAAACATGAAAAGAATTAAAAAATCCCTTTTTTCAAGGAAGTGTATTCTTGCTGAGACAGTTGACTAAACAAGAAGCTGTTGTAGAGTTCCTTTGGGACTTTGCTCTGTAGCCTTTGGTTCTGAAGAGCACATTTATCAGAGGTTTATGCATCAGAGAGGTACTCTGCATGTGAAGGGCTGTTTCAACTGACAGCACTTGATTTCTTTACTATTATTGTTTTTTTTTTTACTTCTGTATGTGAGCTCTTTTAAGTACATGAACCCTGAAGAACCATCTGTCTCTGAAACGTGCCCAGCCCAGCAGATTAGCAAGTCAGAGAACAGAGAATTAAAACCAGATCTCAGTATTTTTGATTTTAACATCTTCGTACAGGATGACTGACCTAGTAAGACTCTTGCCTCTGGGCAGGTAGGGAGTGAATATAATAGTTTGTTTATAGAGAGGTAATGGCTACTTGTGCTTTTTATCCCAGGGTAAAACAGAGGTTCCTCATCAGCTGTTTTCACTGAATATCCACGAAACATCACAACCTGTAGTGTGAAGACAAGCAAGGCACCCAGTAAACAACACACAGCAAAGCTGGGGGGATGGGGAGGAGAGAAAGTTTCCATAGATGTGATATGTCCTGAATTCTTTCATGTCTCTGCAGAACTGTCCAAGACTTGACTCAATATTTTATGGGATTTTCCACCCACCCACACATGCCCACACAGCCCCCACTTTATTCCTTGGAGGGTTGGAGGCTGGAGGCAGCTGTGTCAGGGTTATTATACCTGCAAAGGAAGGTAACAGAATTTTGAGAATAGATGCTTGGGCAGTGTGGTTGCCCTGAAAAAGAAGGAACAATTCTTGAACCATACTGCCATGTATAGAATATGTATGAGTGATTGGTATGAACAGAACATTTCAGGTTCCAGTCTGTTTTTACTGTAGAAAAAGCCGATTTTGGCAAAGCATCTTTTTGTCTTTTAAGTGTGAAATCTGGAAAGAGACTTGCCTTGTTGTTGACAACTACCAAATCATCATGTGATACCTGTTTTTCACTGAAGTTATGTGGTCCCACTGGCATTGCAGAGAGCGAAGAGGATGTTTCAGATGTGAGACTTTCCATCCACACCAGCCCGTTGCTGTGCCGTTGTTCCAAAGAAAAAGACCTGCCCACATTTTTTGTGGACTGCTTGTTCTGGTAGCAGGAAGGTCACAGATCCAGCCAGAGATGGCCTCAGACCTTGGGCAGTGCCAGGCATAGGAATTTGTGGATTTTCAGCTTTAGCCTGTGCAGCCTGCAGGTTTTGTTACTGGAGGAAATGAATGTTCTGCTTTTTCCATCCCCATTCTGTTTGCCAGTAAAGGAATGAGTGCAGGAAACAAGGAACCTGTGACTGTAGGGCATCCTAGAGTGCCATTCCTGCCCTTTGGCACACTAGACAGTGACACAGGAATAAGAAGAAACACAGTCTGCTCTCAAAAAATTCGTACTTTCAAGTGATCATATTTTAAATGTATGGTACATTTAATCTCTCAAACATTCCAAGAGAATTTTGTTTTCCTTTGGTCTCTAGGACTGTTTCTGGGGGGGGAAAAAAATCCCAAGTGTTGGGAGAAGCCAGCTATGTATAAAACAGTTCAAAAGCAACTCCTACACAAACACAGTGGCCCAGTGGTCTCCCTGCTGCTCACACATTCCATTTGGGTGGATAGTACTGGAAGGAAAACCAGCGATAATAAATTGCATTTTTTGAAAAAATTACTTTGGTAATTATAATGATGGTTTAAAGAGGTCAGTACATGCTTTTACCAAAACAAGGAAACAACTTTAGCCTAGTACTCCTGAGACAAACTTACTACACGTGATTGGCACCAGGGAATGCTTTTGAGGTGAATTTTCAGGTGTTTGGACGTGCACGTGCAAGTGGGTTTTGTGGTTACTATTTCTATTCAGTCTTCACCTTGAGTTTCCCACTCTGAAACTGCTGCATAGTTGGGTCTGTTATCACAGATGTTGGACTGGATCACTTTCACTTGCTGGGTTTCAAGGGTGGTGGGTACTTCTTTAATGTTCAATATTTGTTCAACCTGCTCTGTTTTGTTGAACACCATGAGATATATGGAGTTAGTGGGGTTTCTTTTCCCCCCTTTCAAAAACACTGGTGTTTTACAAATACCTGAACAACTTCCTTGGTTAACACATTGGCAATAAAACAGCCCAGGCATGCCTCTTGGAGGGTTTTGGCACTGGCAAACTCGCAGCCCTCTCTGGTGCTTTGATGGCAGCAGATGCTGGGAGAAGGCAGGCTTAACATCTGCCTCGTGGAACAGGAGCTTTGGATGTTGTGTTGTCTCAGTGAAGTCAATGCAAGGCACTAAAATATTTTCTTACTCGTGATGAGCTGTAGTAGCAGCGTGGGGAGGAGGGGTGCCTTGTGTGTGGTAATATTCCACCCATGCTCGATTTATCCCGTGCTGCTGTCGTCTCTCCATCCTTAGCTGAGGCTCAGCTCTGTGGCAGCAAAGGCAGCACTTCTTGCTCTTTGATCCTTCCCTGGCCTTCCCCCAGCTTGCTGAGACCACGGCTCCCACTTGTTCCTCTCTGATACCCGGCGTGGAGCCGTGGAGGGGAAAGCCTCCCGTGTGGCAGCTCACAACCAGGGTGGGAGCATGGCCCACGGGCAGTGTTCTTTAGTCTCATCTGTCTTATTGCAGTCCCTGGGATGTGAACTTACCTCATCAAACAATCTTCTTTCTATTTTCACAGTGTGGAGACTTTTGCATGGGATTTTTAAGTGTCTTGAGTCTTCAAAACGAGAATTAAAACACATAATGATGTTTTGCCTCCCATGCCTTATTTTAATTGAACTAGAGAAGTAGCCTATAAAAACAACCAGACAGCATCCCTGAGCCTTTTTCTCCTCCCTCTCTTTCCCTTCTCAAGTGTTTAAATTTAATTCTGTCCACAGCAAAATATCTTACAAGGTCATCTCGTGGTCATTATTTATTTCCTCTAATGAGCTGCTCCACGGTGTGTCACCACAGCCAGATTTCAGAACCAGACAATACCAGTATTTACTAATAAAGCATAAATCCCAGTTACTTGAGTTTGATAATGAAGTACAACTAATATAGAATGCCAGGAGCTGAAGCTTTTTTGGCAGAAGGGCTTTTCAGTAAAGCTTTTTGCAGAGCATCCAAGTGAAACAAATAGGTTAATTTAGGAGCTACTTACAACCTTTATGTATTGATTTATTATGCAGCCATGGATGGTAAAAGAATAAATTACATATTCCAGTGTTATTTTGGATAGCTGTTCTGTCCTGGGAGTGTCTGCTGATGGTGCTTTGGAGTCTGTGGGGTTTCCATCCCTTTTTCTTGTTACAGAAAGTCCAGCTGTCTTTTGAAGAGCTGTTTGTACCTTGGATCACTGGTAGGCCTGACAATGATAGTTTCCTCCAGCTCTCTTTCCTTCAGGTACATGTGATGTTGTGCCAGAAGGGCTACCCCAGCTGCCCAAATCATGGAACCATGAACTTTGTCATAGGTGCTTGTTTAGGGACTGATCTTGAAAACACCTGCAGAGATCACAGATGGATGCTGTGTGTTTATGTCTAGGGAGAGCTTACACATCTATATGGGCTTCTATAAGCTGTTTTATTTAATATTCTGAATGCGTCCCATACTTCAAGTAACCATTCTTGAGAGTTCAAAATACATTTAGTTAAAGTGTTTTACGGGTTGATTTTTCGAGGGGATTTTTGTGTTATAACTTAACTTCCAACATATGCTTTGAATTATTTGCTCCAGTTTCAAGTCCAGTTTTTCCAGGTCCATCAGCAGAGAGACTTGCATGTGATCTGTAACACTATCCCTTCAGATAGTCCCTTAAAATTAACTGAATAGCAAGGCTCAAAAGCCCACATAGTTTCCTTTTTAATTTAATTAAAATGATGCATATTTGCCCAACACTGTGGAGAATGACATGATGCAGACTGGTTAGTCAAACATGAAGGCAGGCACAGCAGGGACCTTTTGGCCTCGTGAGCTTTTGTAATAACAAGTTGTATTAAGCAAACAACTGTGTAACATGAGGGGTTTCTTATTGAAAAACAAGAGGGGGTGAGAAAGCTTTTCAATTTCCCCCTTGTGGGTCAGTGTCTCCAGCTGGTAAGTAGGAAGCAGACAGATATTTAAAAATAGGTGCATTTCAATTGCATTACTTCTTTTTTATTTTTTTTAACTTTGCTGTTGATTGGGTCAACTCCTCATTCTATTGTAGGAATGTCATAACTTGACTCTAATGCTTATACAACGCCTTTTGCAATTAGATGATGTAAACCTTAACATATTCAGAGAGGTTCAAGTAATCCCCCTGAGAAGCTAAGCTAGTGAGGAGAGTGAGCTTTGATGGTTTATATTTATAATCACAGAATAGTTTTGCTTGGAAAGGGCCTTAAAGATCATCTTGTTCCACGCTCCCCCCCTGCCTTGGGCAGGGACACCTTCCACTAGACCGAGTTTCTCGGAGCTCCATCCAACCTGGCCTTGAACACTTCCAGGGCAGGGACATCCAAATCTTCTCTGGGCAACCTGTGCCACAGCCTCACTGCCCTGAGAGTGAAGAATTTCTTCCTCATGTCTAATCTAAACCTGCCCTTCTTCAGCTCAAGGCCGTTCGTCCTTGTCCTTTCACTCCGTGCCTTTGTAAAAGATCTCTCTCCGTTTGTCCTGGAAGGGGCTCTAAGGTCACCCTAGAGCCTTCTCTTCTCCAGGCTGAACAGTCCAGCTCTCCCAGCCTGTCTCCAGAGGTGCTCCTGCCCTCTGGGCATCTTCGTGGCCTTTGGGCTAATTTATTTCGGGTTTTATACTGATACATCCAGAGGTTACTACTGCGTATAAATATAAATAAGACACTCAGCCTATGGTCTTCTCTTGGAAGCGTAAATTTAAGCTGATTATGCCCTGTTAAGCATATAGATGTCATGAGATTTATATAGACTTTCTGAGAATCACTGTGTGTTATATTATTGAGTGTTTTTATCTACAGCATGTTGAAAACTCGTATTAGTCCTATGAGCTTGGACCCTGTTTCCAGATGCACCTCTGCTGCTGCGTGACTGCAGGCTGGAGAAATCATTCCTTTGGGTTCAGTGTCCTCATGTTCAAGATAACATTAAAGGTGTAGAAGTCCTCTGGAAGTTGCTGTGGTGTCTGCTAACAGGAAATACGTGCTCCAAGCCAGTTATCTATTTTGTATGAGGGTACATTTATCTATTAGCAGTGCTTTGCAATGTAATGGTGTGAGCAGTGGGGTAGGGCTGTGGGGCTGCTTCCTGCTGCAGGACAAGACAAGCACGTGAGGGCAGGGAAGCCCCAGCCTGGGAGAGCTAAAGCAGCCTCACAACATTTGGGTGGAAGGCAGTGCCGGCTTTGGAGCAAGAGCAACTGGGTTTTATCACTGCCATCCCACAAGTTTCTTGGTTGGTGTGTGTGCAGTATAATCCCAGCTGGGAAGTCCTGTGTGGTCCCTGATGTTGTTCCAGGCTGTGTGAGGCTGATTTTACAGTTCTGCTGTATTCTCAAGGGATGTTAGTATACCAATGGTCCCTTGGCTTTGTTCTTGTGGAGAACTTGCCAGGCACAAAATCCTGTATGGCAGAGGAGAGCTGTAGGTGTTGTGCTGCTGTACAGCAGGCTGGTAGGGTCCCATGTGGGGCTGGCAGTCCCACGTGGGCAGGTCCCATCCTCTCTGTAGAGTCAGGCCAGCTGGGAAGCAAGAGTGGGAAGTGTACATGGGGAGACCTTATTTCCACCTGCACTGCTTCTTTCTTCTTCTCTGAAAAGATAATAATTTTAATATCATGGAAGATTTAGATTGCATCAGCCATCTCCACATGATAGATGTCATTGTGCCCCCTGCCTTGTCCCCATTTTTGTCATTGTGCCCCCCTGCCTTGTCCTCAGTTTCCCGTAAGCCAGGGATGGAGGTGGTGATTCTGGTCCCTAAAGGCTGTGGTACCAGTGAGGGATGACCTGTGCTACCAGACACCTTCCAGGCAGAACCAGGGGCTCCTGCACCACAGGGGAGGCAGTCTGGAGAGCAGACCATTAACTCATTGAGGAGTGTGAAGGAGGAATGTTACAGTGAACAGCAGGATGGAGAGTACTGCCCTGGGAGCTGCACTGTAACCTTGATGTGAGTGAGAGAGGCAGAGTATAAAAATCAGCTCTGGTTCTGGGTGCACTGGGTAACTGATGCCAGGATGGTCTTAAGTTGACCTGTTTTGAGTATTGATGCTGTTCCTATTGCTCATGTCTTTGCTCTCCTCTCGATGAGAGATGCACTTCTTGTCAGTACAGTTTTAATAGCATTGTAGTGTTTGGTGGGTACTCTGATATGGATATGTGAGTGGTAGGCAAGTCTTTGCTTTTATGAGCTGTGCCTTTATGTAAATAATAAACCCCAGAATGCTTAAAAAAGACTGTCCATCTTTGGGGGTTTTTAAAATTTGTATATTATTCTGTTTGTACATTGCAGACGTCTTCTGGTTTATGTAAATGTGAGTGCCTGGGAGGAGAGTCTTCCCGTGCTGTGTTTGCATGGCAGTTGTGATTCTTAATGTGTTCTGTAATGTATTTTTTTTTTAATATTGGAATCCACAGGGTGGATGTATATTTATTACACTTAATAGAGCTTAAAGCTCTTGCTGAGCTGCACTAAACACGAGATAAAATTGTATCCCTTACAGTTGTAAAGTGTACATTGTAGAGTTTTAAAATTTAGTTTTAGTCGTTGAATTAATGCAGAATAATTGCTCTGGCATAAGCTTATCAAGAGTAATTTGATATAAATTGATCGAATTTAGGCTATTTAATCTTATTTGAGGCATTTTGTTTATGCATTTGTAACGCATCTGTTGCTTTGAAGAGGGACTCTGTCAGCTGAGCACCTCAGCCATAGTCAATGCATATGTGTAAACTGATAATTGGCAGTTTCAAGAAGAGTTTCACCTTGTTTTCTTGAACTTGACTGTTTATCCCAAACAGAGACCTGTATCTTGATTCTCTACAGGCTGTAGAACACTCAAAAATCTTTAAGCTGATCTTTTCTGCTAATTTCTGAAGACTTAATGTACTAATAGAGAGCGTCACCACAGAAATCCTTTGTTCCCTGACCCTTCAGTTGAGGGTGAGCTCACATTTGGATCTGTGTTCAGCGGCAACAGTACCTTGACCATCACTTTGTTTTTATTTTTAATTATTTCCTCTTGTTTTCCTCCATCCCTGTCTTGCTTTTTCCTGTTTCATAGTAAGATAAAGATGGTTTTAGTTTTCATAAGGATTTTTGAGTGCAGTATTCCTGTGTTCTGTTTGTCTTCCTTGAGCAGCCTGTGGAGTATTTTTGATGAGCACAAAGTCATCTTTTGTTACCTTGTCCAAACCAAACTTAGTTTATCCTTTATTTTATTTTGCCTGGAAAGAAATATGTGAACAATCGGTGGCTGAGAATAATTATGAAATATCTGACTTTGTAAAACATTATCGTCTAAAATGTGAAACTTGCTGGGTTGCTGAAGGTAATGAGGTCAAGGTGAGAGTCCATATATTTATTCAGACTGTTTCCCTATCAGGTCCATGATTCTATGCAAGACAAAAGTCCATCTACTGATGAGTTAGAGGGAAGGGGGAAATTGTATCATGTGCCTTGCCAACAGGATATTGTGCACATGAGGCCAAAACAAATTTCTTCTGAGATCTGTGAGCTGGATGTTTCCGTGCTACAAGCTGGATGTGAGCACTGTATGGTTGTTTCAGACCCAACCATTTCAACCTGCGCTGAAATTTTTGCAGAAGAATGCAAAACAACCCTTTTTTTTTTAAGTTACAGAATACAGCATTCTTAGGAACTGGAAATCCAGCAGAGAAAGCATTTGTGGTAGAATTAGGAGTTGAAGTTTATGGAGTTTTGAATCCACAAAAAAAAAAAAAAAACAACAAAAAAACAAACCAAAAAACCACAAACCCACAAAAAAAACCAGAACAAAAAAACCAACCAACTAAAAAAGAAACCTGAAGAAAGTAAAAAGGAACGGGCTGTGTTTGATTACCAGGCTATAAACCTTAGCATGCAGTGCGTAAATGTGGAGGAACAAATTTCCTGACAGGCTGCTGCTGTTGTGTGCAAGTGGGTTTGAGCCAAACTCCCAGATTTGAAACCCCACGAACTTCAGTAGGCCCAGGCCAATCCTTGGCTTAGCTTCATCTCAAAACATTGCAAGCACAGAAAACAAGTTTGAACGTTCCCAGTAGCAACTGGAGATCCGAAAGGGGAAGATTTGTGCACAATCCGGTTGCTGTTTGCACACCCAAGGGGCACATCAGTGCCAACGTGAGCATTTCCCCCTTGGTCATCATGAGAATGTTTTTAGAGCATCTTTGAAAACACCCTGCAGGGGGTGTTTCTGGCATGTGTCCTCACTACATGGACCTGTTACCAGCTTATCTCTGTGCTGGTAAGAGCTTTATGTGGCTTCTCAAATTCTGCCCAGATAATGAGCTTGCCCGCTGTCCTCACCTCCGTGTCCCTGTGTGCCAGCCCTTCCCTGTCACAGCAGCTGACATCAGCTGGTTCCTGCATCACACAGTGGTTTCCTGCTCAGAGAACAACTGGTTTATTACAGGTTGAACTAATATTGCCTTCTGGATGGGGACTGTAGTGGGGAGGCTTCAACAAAAATTATCAGTTATACCCAGCCCAGCCACAGAGATTTATGTGCCCGCTTTAATCAGCATTGTGCTCATTTGTTTGCTCTCTCCTTCTCAGCAGAGCAAACTCTGGTTTCCTCTGAGTTGTGCAGCTGCTGTATGGGGCAATAAGACAGCAGTGTCAGCCACAGCAGTGCTCCTGCACACAGGGTTGTGTCTGGAGCTGGAGAGGGGAAAAGTTTAACACGAAAATGAGCCACATGCAATTAGCAGTTTACGGGGAGGCTCATGAGGGATCCAGCTGGTGGTGGCACTGGGCTGTTAAATGGCTCTTCCGAAGAAGCTAGAAGGAGAAATTAAAAAAATGCACACATGCACTGTTCAGTTAAGTTGTCAGAGCATCCTGGAATATTTCTTATTAATAAGAATATAATTGCCAAGTTTAACATCAGATGTGCTTTGTGTTTGTCCTGTGGAAATGAGCATTTTTTCACCGAGGATGCTGGAGCAAACAGAGATAGGAATATTTTATGGTTCTGTGACAGAGCTATCACTGGGACGTGCCACCTCCTTGAACTGAGCTGCCTGTGTGACTCTGAGGTGCAATATATGCCAGTTTGCTTGATTTAGTCCATTAATCTATAATTAATTATAATTCTATATATCTGTAGGTAGCTATGATTAATCTGTAATTCTTCCTCTTTTTAATACAATTTGGTCGTAAGATTCTGATTACAAATGAGACACAAACTGTTCTATATAAAAACCTGTAGTATATTGTTAGAGCTCTGCAAGGTTGACACATGGACACTGGACTATTGAAACAAGCTGCTGCGAGAGCTTTGTCATAATATCAGGACAGCAAACATCTCTCTGACTCACGTACCCCCTGCAGTGATTTTGTAAGTCAGGGCAAAATTTAGAACTGTATTTGTTATCTGGTACATATTTCAAAGACATTGCCAAACAAAAAGCTAAATTTAAAAACTCTTGACTTTTGTTGTTGGGGGTTCCAGACATGCCAAAGGAACATGTGTCAGCAATTTTAGACTCAGTGGCCACGTAATTGTGAAATATCCTTCTTTTTTTTTTTTAATAGATGCTCTTGGATGGTGAAAACAGAAACTTCAGTTAGCTGTTTGAGTTACATTTACTGTCACTGCTTTTTGATTAATATTAGTATCTCTTCAAGAATTTGTATTGGAATGAAAAAGAAAGTGCACAGAAAGCAACTTCTCTTTTGTTTGTGTGTATGACAAAGCTATTGTGTCCTAAGAGAAAATTGCCTTTAATGGTTTGATTTCACTGGCCTGTTCACATGGACAGCCACTGGGTCCTGCACATACATTCTGTCTTTATGTGCTTTATCATATATTCCCTTGGTTTGTGAACGAGTTTGCCTCCTGTCTGATGGTATTTTATTTCTCTAAATTGTCTGATTAGTTGGAGGGATGGGGAAATAGACTGTGGCTTTGGCTATAGAAAATGAGACAGAGAAAGAATGTCCAGTGCAGGGAAGGGAATTGTGTTAGAACTTCAGATCCATCCAGCATTGTGGGGTCAGCACAGCCAAGTTGGGAAGTGTGGTGTGATTTCTTCACAGCTCACACCTGAATCATTGACCAGGATTAATATATAGCCCAGTGCTTTAAATTGAAGCACCCTTAGGAATCGTTCCCCAGTCTTGCTGCCTTCTTAACCATCTGAGATACACCTTGGAGATAACACCAAATGAGGTCTGACCTTCTCTTGGCAGGGGTGGCTTTCCTCCAGAAGAAGTTATCTGGAGTATACCTTAAAACTAAAATGCTGCTTGCCTAGTTCCTTATGTAAAACATTAATCTTTAAACTATTATGTAGCAATTTCATTACCATTCATGGATGGAAGTAAATATTTAGAGGTAGAATAATTCTGAACTTAGTGTTTGGCAGTAGCTTTATTTCAGAACTTAATTTTTGGACAGAGACTTTTAGGTCTGTCTGGTGAGGGAGACTTAGAATGTGTTCTGCATGTTTTCTTCAATTCAGTACAGACAGAATAGGTGCCTTATATTGCTGTAAACCTGGCTATTTATGCCACAGTGAAGTCTTAGGCTTGTATAGTTTCAGTTACTGAAAGATACCCACCTTAAACGTGGGTTTGCTCATGGCTGTGTGTTGTCAGCACTGGTGGCTGGCATTTAATTGCCTGGCAGCTGTTCCACTGCATTTCTCTTGCCCACTGTCACTTTTGTGGCTGCATCCAGCCCTTGGGCATTGTGGATCTGGGCCAGTGATTCATTTCTAGTCTGTGCTAGGTTTTGTAGTCATCTTTTAGCACTTGAGCTGTAGATGTGAAAATCCATTTTCTTAGTTCTTTGGTGGTATGCAGAAGGGTTCTGGGTAATACCCAGTGTCCTGAAATCCCTGATGTGAACCTGTCTGTAGTAATCACTCTTCTGTTTTAAATGAAAAATTAATGTTACCCCCTTCCTACCTTTGCATTCTCTCTGTCCTGTCTTCTCTTGAGCTGACTGGGTGGCTGTTGTCCTTTTTCTGTGCTGTGCCTGTGGTGTGTGATTCTGAGGGCTGTAGGGAGCAGGGTCTGGCTCTGGACCTTGCACAGGCTTGTGTTGCTCTGTGGTGAATCACATCATCTCACTGATCTGTCTGAAAATTAACTTTAGAAATGCTCTTGACATGTCAGTTCTTTATCAGCTCTGAAAGGCCCCCACCATAAGTGCTGTTGTGACAAATCCTTTATCTCATCATCAAGGAGAAAAGTTTGGTTTTACGTGCATCTCGCCATCCTGACAGCTCTGACTGTGAGGTGGTGCTGTGGTGAGAGTGTTCTGGATAGGCACAAGCACAGGAAAAGAGGAGCAGCTGTCAGGGGATTGATAAATGTTGTTTTATCCACAGTTCTGGTTCAGAGTGGAGCAAGCAGACCAAGTCAAAAGCTGTGCCTGCTGTCATTACCTTGTTTGCCTCCAGGCATTTGACTCTGCCCTGGAGATTGGTCTTGGGCCAGCCAAGAAAAGAGCCATCACTCTTGTGACTCAGAGTCAGCCTTGCTGAAATCCTTGATTCAACCAGCACATAACTGATCCTCCCCTGTGAGACCAGGATCAAGATTTTTTTCTTTTTTTTGTTGGTATTTTTTACCCTAACAGGGCTAATGGCATTTAGCTCATGAACTCCTTGTCATCTTAGTTTCTAGTGAATGGAATTAAATTTATGTACTGAACACCAGTTGCTCTCCCTGGCATTTCTAGGACGAATCCTGGACTTGAAGACTGGGACAGTAAAGAAAGAGGGTCAGCAGTCCTCAATGAGAATGTGCATGGGATCCAGGCGCTCTTTCATTTGCAGGATGAGGTATGCATTTACCCTCTATTCCCATAATGCTTCCAGTCCTGTCTCAGCTTAGACTTCAGACATTTTATTGCACTAATTTGACCTTGATTACAAATGAAAGCTGTAATGACACACTCCCATGACATATTTCTAGAATGCTTGCTTCTGGAACTGGAGTAAAACTGAAACTAGTCTTCCTTTACAGTTAATGATAGAACAGCACCTTATTTCTGTTGTAATTATCACTGTGTGGGGTCTAGGTTCCATTTTCCAGAGAGCTTCATGACAGCTTCACCCCTGGAGTGTTAGCTGTTGTCTTTTCTAGTGAAGTTACTCCCATCAATACTTTGGGAACAAAGCTTTCGCAAGTGCAGTGAGTGCCCAGCTCTGTGTATTTGTTCAGCAAACCAAGAATATTAAAAGAATCTTGAAGATAAACAGGAATTCAGTTGCAAACCTGCCAGCTATGTAGGAATTAACCTAAGCCTGGGATGAATTAACCAGATGTCAGCTGGCTGATTCTAGAAAAATGAGTAATTGTTAGAGGGTTTTTGATTTGCAATTTTCCCACTTCTCTTGCATTGTTTGGGCTTCTTTTAAGAGATTTGTCTGCCCAGTGCTTTTTGGAGGGGCTTGTGAGCACTCCTTTTGTTTTAGTGCTAACAGGCTAAAATGCCTGTTGCTATTGCAATTAATTTATGTCAGTGGTTAGGAGGGGAGAGTACATAGCTGCATCTGTAGGCTGTGTGCAGTATAAATGCTGAAAACAGCAAATGCAAAATGCGTTACAGAATGGAACACACAAAGCAAAATACTTGACATATTAAAGTACAGATACCTGTACTTTGGTTATGTGGTGGATTTTTTTCCAGTCCTGTGAGGATGCTGAATGTATGGCTCCTGGGTGCCTTTCTAAGGTGTTAAACTTCGTACCCACAAGATCAGACTTCAGGGCTACAAAACCTTTCCCCCTCTTAACTGGGAGGGAGGAAACACAGCCCAGCAGAGCAGCACTGAGAACACTTGCTTTTTCTTCCTCCAAGCTGCACATCGTGTTAGGAGGACTTGTTTGTGCGAAGCACACCAGTCCTAGTGTCCTGTTTGCAGTTGTTCCCCAGCTTTCAAAACAATTCAGATTGCAGTTATTTCCTAGCACCCTGATTCTGTAAACTCCAGTGCATGAGAGTGATTTCACACATGCCAGTAACCCCACTGTTTTTGTATTTCTAAATCTTATTTTAGTTGTTCATTTCTTCTCCTTGGCAGTGACTGATAAGGAAAAAAAAAATTAAAGGAATAAAAAGAAAACCTTCTGGAAAGAATGAGCCTCAGATAATGTGAACTTTCCTTGTGGTTGCTTCTTTCATTGTTGTTATTATTTTTCCGTTAAAAATTAACTGCTCTTACCCTTCAAACTATTTACTCAGCTTCAGATGGATTGTTGAAATTATACAGTTAGGCATACTTATGAATGTCACAAAATACACATGAACAAGCGTTAAACAAAGTTACTTGACAGTGTAAATAGTTTGATCTTGCAAACATTATCTTAGTGTCTACAGATGTTGTAGCTGGTGGGTGGCAGTGGAATTTTTCTGTCTAGGGAAGCTGTAGGAACCCCGAGATTGGTTTGTGTGGATATTTGGGATATCTGACATATTTTTCTCTAGTTTTCACCCTTGTTTTATGGCATTTTGAGGTGTTTATGTTCTTTATCCACCCTTGGGATATCGATTTCAAATAGTCTTTAGGCTGGGGGAGTGTGGAAGGGAATCTTTTCCTAGTCTCTTTTATTTTTCTAAAATAAAGAAAATATTTGTAGCACACCTAAAAAGCTCAGTCTGTGGAAGCAGCATGTTCTAGGAGAATATGAATATGCAACTTTTTGCCAGAAATAATTATCCATTATTGTCTACTTATACATGGTAATAAAGATCTCAAAATGCGTTTTCATCATGTGTGTTTATATTGATTTTTGAGCCCTTTAAAATATCAATTTACTTTTAGGTGTGGAAATGCTCCTCTGGATCATTTACCTCTGAACAGAATAACCACCATGAGGAAAAGATACAGGTACTATTACTTAATTTACCACAAAGCAGCTGCAGTTGCCCTCAGCCCTCTCACTTGCCACTGGGTTAATGCCCACTCCAGGAGTGTTACCTGGTGCCCCACACACTGGATCTTTTTGCAAACAAAATCTCTTTGCACGTGTCACTCAAATTCTTTGTCTTACACCAGCTCCATCTCTGAATCAATCTTCAGTATCTTTCCCAGAGAAACATTACAGAAAACAGGTACAGCTTGAATAGCAGCAAAACAGAGCTGGCAGCATACAGAACCCTAGGCCGGAACGCTTGGGTGGTTCCAACATAACTCACAAATACTGGTAAATCATTAGTAGTCATGGTTTGAAAGCATAAAGGTGTTTTGCATGCCAATGAATGTGATGTCTTTGTGTTTCTTGTTCGTTCAGGAATGGCCTGGGCCCGGTGAAAGAAGGTGAAGCACAGTATGCTGTTGTCCATTGCACTGGCTATATCAAGGCTTGGCCACCAGCAGGTGTGTATCCCTCGTGGGAGGCGGCGTGCACCAAACTGTCCTTAGGGCAGCTGAAAACCTGGCTCAGTTTTAGTGTGGTAACCAATTAAAGCTCACCTTGAGAAGCTTTTGGTAAGAAGAAATCAGCTGATGTTACTGACTCAGGGCATCCCCGTTTTTCCCTGTGGCACCCTTCTCGATTTCATTGTCACAGAGCAACTGTAGGAATTGCCAGTAATGCAGGATTCCAGAAAATGGGGCCAAAAGTTTTCAACTTATGTTGATGAACCCACATAAAAATGGTCTGATTTTAAAAAGGTGGACGCAAAGCATGTGTACCTCTAGAAAACACCAATTAATGCTTTTATACTTGAGTGCTGAGTTGCAAGCACCTCTGTATGAAAATGTGTAATTTCACTTCAGGCCCATGGGTGTTCACAGGGATGGTGTTGCTCGAGAATGTTCAGTATTTGTGATTAATTCTGTTTTGAGGCTGTTTTTCTGGGAATCAAGTCTTGGCATATTGCTTTGATCTACGGAGAAAAACATTTACCTGCTGGAACTCGGTATTGCATATGGGAATATTTACCTTTGAAAAATTCCAAGGGGAGACAGTGGAGCTCATCCAGACCTCGTTGTGAGCGGGGTTGCTTGACCTTGGCGTTTGCAGGAGTTGAAGAGGTTTTTTGCAATGTGACAGCGCCCGCTGGCATGAATCAAACCAGGAGCTGTCCTGCCCTTTTGTGGTTGTACACCAAGGCCATAAATCACCTTGATCCAGGGATTATGAGTCCTAAGAGGTGGTTTGTACCAAATGTGGGCAGTGGTGTGCAGACACCCGCGTGCAGATGTGAACTTCTTGTTGATTTTCTGCTGAAACGTGGTTCTGCAAGCAGAGGAAAACTTCCCCTCTTGTACCTAACAGGATTTAATAGGAGTTGAGATGTTTCAATTTTGCTTCTATCTCAAAAGCGTGAGAGCACAGTGTCTCTAAAGTGCTCTGAAAATGGATGGGTTTTTTTTCTGTTTTGTTTTCTTCTACAAAAAGATTTACTTTTCTGTCGGTAATTCCAAACGTAATTGAATTCGACCTTGATATACGGGATGTCTCCTCAGGAAGGTGTAGCTCGAGTAAGATTTTGTTTAGCTTGAATGAGAATGTAGCTGCGTGTTGTGGGATGTTTAAAGAGATCTGACTCTTCAGGGCTGTGTGTTGCTGATGCAGAGGTGCAGATGCAAGAGCTCGTGTCAGCACTAGGTCCCGACGTTGGCAGCGTGTGCCCTTCAGCCACCAGTTCTGCAGGACAGCAGCATGGCATTAAAAAGATCTTCTGGGTCTTTGAGTGCCCAGTGGCCAGGTATCAATTACATTGCAAATCCCACCTGGCATTAGTGAGGTCTTTTTCCCATCTCAGCTCTTCCAAAACCTCACTGCTATCCCATGCCTAACGACCTCTTTAATTTTCAGTTCTTATTACTGTATGGGAAGTTTTTATTTCACTGGAGATCAAGTGGAAGTTCTCCTGCCTTGTGCCTCTGTGTCTCTCCAGTGTTCTGGTGCATTTCCAGAAGGAGGTTATACCCTGTCAGCCTGGACTTTGCAGAGGCAATCCAGCCCACTTCTACTTTCCATTCTCAGAATGCATTCTTTTTACCCTTGTGACTTTTGTCTGCAATTGTTAATGTTTTCACTTCATGTCTCAAAATGTAGGTCACTGGCACTATACATTCTTGTTTCAGATGAGATTGTAGTGATGGATAACACAAACAATATCTCCAGTCTTGCCTGGCAGTGTAGGATACAGCATCCTTCTCTTTTGTCTCTTTTCTCTTGGGAAAAAAAAATATATATATATATGTCTTCCAGGCTGGCTTTTTCTCACTTGTCAGCTGCAAATCTTGCTTTGAATTGTGTGATGTTTCAATTAGTAATACCAAGTTCCATCCTATTTCTGTTGGTTTAGCTTATGACTGTTACTGTTCCCCAAGTGCATGCTTGTGCATTTAGTAATGTTGGATTTCGTCCCATTTCTGTTACTCCACTCCTCAAAATCACATGGTGCTCCCTTATGATATCCCAGTGCTCCTCCACAGTGTTAATGCCTCCAAACTATAGCACAGTCCTAAGAGATGTTTTTGATTTTGACAGCCCTGTGTGGAATTTCAGTGGTCTTTTATGTTACCATCCAAATTGTTACTCCTGTTAGTCATGTCTGAGTGCCTTTTCCAGGGCACACAGAACTGAATCAGGGCCTTTTTTGTGAGTGTTTATTTGCCCTCCCAGTCTTCCCCACTTTGTGTTGGTGATTGTCATGTATCCATTGACTTTCAAAGTTGAACGGGAATATCCATGTCCCCCTGTATGTTTGAGTAAATAAGTGACAACACCACTGCATTTGTTCTCATTTCCAGTGCTAATTCAACCATAATCTGCAAAGCAAATGAGATAACTACAGCAGTAATGGAATTTGCTAGGGCTTCTCTACCCTGTAATAAAATTACTTTGTTCAAATCAGCGAGCCCTGCATGGTCTCTGGATTCTTGGGAATAAATGGGCTTGTGCTAAATCACAGCTGCTTAAAAATTCCACAGTCGAAAAGATAATTTTCATTTATTTTTCAGTTGCCAAGTGGACACTCTAATATAAACTCTTTTTTTCAAAGCATGCAGTGTGGCATGTGCATTATATAGCTAATATATAATACAAAGTGTACTTTCATTAGCAAAACAGCAAATATTATCAAATGCCCTTAATCTGTACTTAGTCTCATTTGTTTAGCACTTGGTATTTTCTCTTTTAGGGTTGAATTGCACTGTCTGTGGCCAGTGTTCAGTTTTTTTTAGTCCCACACTGTGAATAAAACAATCAGTGTTGATACAGAAGCATCAGGAGAAGAACTGCTGTGAGATCATTATTGGTGGGATAGACTGTGTGACAGTGCTGCTGCAGAGAGGAGTCTGCAAATCTGAAGTAATCTGAGTACTTCAAACGGGTGAAAATGAGTAAGCTACAGACAGCTGGTGGCATATTTTAAGGGCTGGGTTTGTTGTGTTGCGGCTCAGGTCTGTGTTCAGCGTGAAAACACTTCTGCACATCCAGCCTACCTTTGTATTTTTCCTCACTTGTGTGGAGCAGCAAGGCTCATGTGCTGGCAGGCTGTCTTCAGCCCTTTCTTCACTGAGAAAGGGGAGAGAAAACACAGGAAGCATCATGCCTCTTCCTCCGTTCGGGCTGTGTGTTAATGGTCTGTTCATTTTCCCCCATTGTGCCTAAAAAGACAGGTAAAATTAACATCAGAAACGCAAAACCTGGCGTGTGATACCTACACACTTACATCCCCGTGGGGTTACACGCTGGCCTCAAGTAATCAGGGTAAACTTGGTGTGGAAGTCAAAGGAGAAAGGAGTCAGATATTTCAGATGGGTGTTCCAGCCAGTCATGTTGTGTGTTTGGTTAAATATCGAGAGCGTGGTGCGGGGTTGTTTTGGACGAGGTAAAAGAAGCCCCTTGTTGGAAACTGGCTGAGCAGCAATCCCAGCCTTTGCCCCTCTGTTCCCAGCGGAGCAGCACGGATAGAACTTGTGATCCTCAGCCTAGACAGTGCTTCAAGTTCACAGCCAGTCATAAAACTGAGAAGTGCTGGCCTTCTCCTGGGTTTTTCTTCTCGTTTTCAACTTAAGCAAGATTTGCTTTTCTTCTGTGTTTTTTTTCCCCTCTGAATATCTGATTCCTGGAAGGAAATGAGTCCTCTGTGGTCCATATGATACTTTCCTAATAGGTTTGTTTTTTGGTTTTTTTTTTTTCATGCCGTAAGATTTGGTGGAGAGAGAAGATAAAGTCTGTCAGGATGTTGGTAGTTTTCTGTAAATCAAAGCCAGGATCTGCAGAAAGCACACAGTGAAGAAAAGAGATAGATACATGTTTCAAAAACTTCAAATAAAAAGTCACAGAATAATGTTAAATTCAGATAATGTTGAAATCTTTTTTTTTTTCCTTTAGTTAAAAAAGAAACATTTTAGTCTTCCAAGTCAGACTTACGGTAACATCTTAACCACAGCATGCCAAAGCTGTTAGGTTATTTTAAAGTTTTGGCCAGAATCTGGACGTTTGTGCAAAGTACTCCCTCTTCCAATACAAAACAAAATAGTTGCTTGAATATTCCTTGCAGTGCTGTCATTTTTAAGGCTTTGTTTATTTTTTTTTTTTAAGAGAGATTAATTTAGTTTTTATTGGGATTTTTCATGAGATTTTTATCCTTGGTATGCTATCCACAGCCTTTTTTGTGAGAGCCTTTTTCCATTGTTTTGTATGGGAGATAAAGTCACGCAGTGTAGTTCCTTCCCTGGCAAGTGACTTTCAGAAATGGTTCTAATGGAGACAGGCATTTTCAGGGGATTGCAAGTGACCACTGGACGCTTAAATTCCATCTTTCCAAAGAATTATAAATAATTTCCTTTTTAGTGTAGTGAAATGAAACCATAAATCCACTAATGCTGTTCTGTGTCTCAGAGAAAGACAGAAGACTAGAGAAAGAAAGCAGAAAATAAAGCTTTTCTGTTGTTAGAGCCAACTGGAAGCTCATTGGGAAAACTGAAAAGTTCCTTATGTCCACACCAACACATGCTGTTGCCCTGTGGGAAACTGCTGGTATGAAGGACACTTGGAAATTAAATATAACCTGTGACGGCACAGCATTCTGTTTGTGATGCTCAGTTGCAGCTTAGCTGTGCCAATTGTTGATGTGAACTCAGGCAAGCTCAGCACTGTATTTATTGTTCAGAGGGGTGTATATTTGGTGTTGAGAAATAAAGCTCAATCTCTCAGGGTTGCACATAAAGAATGTGAATAGCTGAAGTGTGTTTATTTTGTTGATGCCCCCTAAAGATCCGTCACGTGGCTGCTTTCCTCCCAGCTCTTACGACTTTTTTTTGGAGATAATGATGGTACCTGGTGATGTTAAGGAGCAATATTACATTGTGTTGAGAGCTGGACAAACTGGCATTCAGTGAAGTGCACATGTTTATTTACCTGTCCATACTGGAGTGTGTTCAGTCGGAAATGTGCTAAAGCAAATCTCGTCTACAAATGCACCCTCCCACATAAAGAGACCCGGAGTTGAATCTTTGGAAATATCAGCTGAAGAGTAAAGAAAATAATTTCTCTTTATTGAATGCTGTCAATAACAGCACCTACATTGCAGAGAAGCAGACAATTATTTTGTCATGTTTTTCCTCTAGGCACTTTGGGAAGGGGTTAGCAATCCACTGGGTCATGTATTGATTAATTCCAGGCAGATTGGTTTTTATTCATAGAGCGTCTTGTGGCATAACCCAACTAATACATTTCCCAGTGTGCTATACAGACCAAATGTAATCCATCTTGGGTGAAAGGGAAAAAAAAAAAAGATGTAAATTAGGACAACAGCCTCCCTTTGTCAACAGAGTGACATCAGAAATAATGTTTCTTGGCTAGGTTTAATTTTGGAGGTTGTTTATGTTACTTTGATTTAATTTGAGTAGTAGCAAGCATGGACCAAGTTCCTAAAAAGGAAAGCATTGTTGAAAGCTACAGAGAAAAAAAGATTATGCAAAGTGGAAGCTGTCCAACTGTATCTTTGCTGTCCTTTGCAATACTCTGTGCCACTAAGGAAATGATTGGAAAAGCTTTTGAAGTCAAGGGAATATGCTTTAAATTTGTCCTTCTCAAATGGAAAACTCCATTTGGAAGGGATCTCTTGGTCAAGGTTATCCAACTGGAATGCCAGGAGTTATGTCCTTAACACAGCACTTGTTAGGTGAGACAATGATGCTCCTCCTTTGTAAAGCTCTTGAGACCCCTTGATAAAATTCTAGTTGTCAGTAGGGGGCTGCAAATAATGTTGTGCCCCCCAGATTGTGAAATTAATTCAGAACAAGTTTGAATATGTTATACAAAAACATGGAGGGTTTTCTTTCCTACTTGGTGTATTTTATTTTATTTTATACTTCAATGAGGACCAAAAAATTCCTGTAAAGTGCTATTTGGAAACTGATTGTCAGATAAGATTCAACTGTTCTGGTACAAAATAACATCCTTAGAGATGACTCCATTCAGCAGCATTTTTAGTTGTTTTTCAGAGGTGTCATCTGAGGAAGTGGTGTGCTGTCATCCTCTGCACTGTCCAAAGATTGACTTACATTGAGGATTGTAAATTTAGAGAGCAAAGTGACTGTTGTTTCAGAATTGGTAGCTGCTTTGCAGTTAATTTCATTAATGCTTTTAAGGGCCTTTTAAATGATTCACTGCCTGTTACGACTGAATTCCTTAAAAATCCTTGTGGAAGAGTGTGCAGATCACTTAAAATAGGTCAGTGGTGTCACCCCCGGAAGACGTTTCTTCGCGTGCTTTTTACGAACTTGGTGTCTCAGTACTGGGGTTGGGAAATAGCCTTAACTCAAGGCTTAGCCAACAAGCAAATAAACAGTGCTAATCTGAGCGTTCCTATTTGTGAAACACTGAGATGGAAAATAGTACACATGTGTGTTTTGAAGCTGTTCCTGTGTTTATAGTAGTTGCTCCTGTTACACAGCTGGAACGAGCAGCGTTAGCAAAGCTAATCTGCATTTTTTTTCAGTCTTTCAACGTAACGACGCAGGTTTAGTCCATCATAGGAAAAAGTAAAACCAGCTGTGAAATACGAGCACAGAATTAGTGATTAATTTAGGCCGTGCCTTGTTTTTAAGGCTCGTTATAAAATATTATTCACAAAGAAAACCGAACATAGCGTGCATTCACTGACCGTGTTAAGTGACCCCGTGGTTCCATGACATGCTGGTGGAGCAGCACTCATGGAAATGTTACTGTCCATCTCGGTGTCTAATGGAATTTTAATATCTGCCTTGTCTTCAGCAGCCAAAAATTGCTGCTACAGGTGCTGTATATGCACATGTGGGGTATGTAGGATTGAGCACAGCTGAGAAGGATCATCTGAGCTGAACCCAGAAATAATGACTGAATCTTAGAGAAGACAAAAAGGTTATTTTGTAAGATTTAGAACATCTAGAAAAGTACAGAGCCAGGACAGCAGCATCTCTGTTTATCCACATTTCCTGATTATAACAGTATTTGTTATCATTTACTCCAGGAATGACTATACCAGAAGAAGATGCTGATGTGGGACAAGGTAGTAAATACTGCCTCGTGGCAATAGGAAGGCTTCAGGTAATGCCAGTCTTTCCATGTACAAACTATTTCTGAAAGCATGATCATTGTTCTGGTGTAGTTGTAACAGATTTGCACATTGTTTTGCCAACTGGACTGTAACTTTTAGCATGCCTCCAGTTTATAAAGTGCCTTGGTGTCTGTGCAGTCAGTGACTTGTCTGGAACTCATCAACACGGCAAAATGAAGCTGATTTTGGTGCATATGTGTACTTAATCCAGTAACAACAGCAGGGGTGCTCCTGAGGATGTGTGTGGACAGGCCTGCCATTCTTTAGGGTGTGTAGGGCTGGGATATTGTAGGTAGTGAGAAACGTGGTAGTACAGGTGCTGCAGGTAGTGGGTTAACGTGGGCCCCAAAGCCAGTGATACACTCCCTGCCATTTTTCCATTCATTCTCTCTGGCTAATCAACTGCTTGAAAAACTGTGATTGCAGGAGTTGTTCTGAAAATGGTAAAGATAAAGTAGTTAAGAGGCACTTCAGAAATCATAGCTTTATTCTCAGCATGTATTGTGTTGTGCATTCAGATGAGATGTGAGCTGAAGGAGCTGGGAGAATAAAATTTTCCTTCCTTTTTGTGCAGGCAGTTGCAATTGTTGCAGTGCATTTCCTTCCTTTGTGCATTGCTGAGCAGAGTTCAGAGCTCTGAGCTCAGGCAGTCGTGGTGAATCTCCTTCACCACAGCAGGGAGGACAGTGTTCATCTTCCCAGTCTGAGAATTCTGCTGTGGGTGAACATGTTTGAGCCTCCTGCATGATCCCCTGCACTCGCTGCCCTCTGCTAGGAGGGGATCACTCGTCCTGACAAGGTGGAATGACCCTTTCACAGGTGCCAAACCCATCTTACCCGAGGTGAACAGCCTGCAAGTGTTAGCACTTCTGCACAGTGGCTCTCCATGGCCGTGGCAGAGCTACAGAAGTACTGCAAGATGGGTTTTAGGTTAATCATGCTTTCATAGTCAAGAGTAATATATTCCACTAATGGAAAGAAGGAAGTTATGGGGGTTCATGTGTTACAGCTTCCAAAGAAAGATGATTTCCAAAGAAAGATGATGGAAGTAATGTCAAAACATCTCTGTTTCATTAGAGGAGCTGTTGGGGTATGTGAGGGAGGGCAGGAGGAAGCTCTGTAGTGGGTGAAATCAGAAGGGAGTTAGGGTGCACAAATTAAAAATTCTTGTCCTGTAACAGCAGCTTGAAACCTTGCATATGGTTAACTGGCTGATCTGCTCTAAGTTAGCAAAAAAAAAGAGATTTTCCGCATTTTGCATTGTTTGTGAGCAGAGATAGCTCTGGAAGCTGTAAGAAAATCAGTGGTCTCCCTTGTAGCTCCAGTGGGAAAAAATCGATATGAAGTGGCCTGATAGCACAGATTTCAAGCAGAGAGCTGAAAACACATTGCTCTCTCTGGTGAGATTTGAGAAATATTTAGAGAACTGTGTTTTTCATTATGAGCAGCCACTTGCTGGTCTAATATCTCCTACCTTAGCCTCTGGAGGACTTGATTCAGGTTCTGTAGGTGTTTCAGGTGAGGTTCATGTCACTGGAAACATGAGTGTTTAGTCTGAGCAGTCCTGTTGGTTATGTCTACAGAATGGGTTGGCTGCCTATCCTAAAATGCGTGGCCTGCTTTGTCCTCTGCAAATCTTTCATTTTTGGTTGACAGAGATAGAAACCTCAATGCCTGATGTGCTGCAAAGTGAAATGAATCCTGCTGGACTTACATCCTCACTGCATCCCCCCTTTTTGGGCACTTGTGGTGTGTTTGTTTCTCTGCTGTGCTGTTAAGCCTGGATAGATGCCACAGGGTGAGATACTTGCCTTGCAGAGGGGACTAAAGGCTGTTGTGTCATTTATCTGTGCTGTTGTTTTATTTATGGCCTCCTTCAGCAGTTAGCAGCCTGCCAGCAGATTCTGTCCTTTAGCTGTGGAGTCAGATGTGGCTTTGGGTGACTGTGGTGTGGACTTGCTTGGCCCTAGGTGACGAGCTCTCCCGTGTGCATGGACATGAACGGCATGTCGGTCCCCACGGAGTTCCTGTCCAGGCACAACTCCGATGGGGTCATCACCTTCGTGGACCCAAGGTGCATCAGCGTCATTGGCTACCAGCCCCAGGTCTGTGACCACTGGGAGTGTGGGGAATGGGTCGAGCTAATGAGGAAAAATCCCACTTGCAAACATGAATTCCTTGTAGCTGATAGTTCACGCATCATGCGGTGAATGCTGTTCGTTTGTCTTTGCTGTCCACGCCTCTGTGTGGGGTGTCTTTTTATACCTGTAGATCTGATTAAAATTCTAACAGCAGAGTGCTCTGAACCTTGCACAGCTTTCCAGTGAAGACATTTCTGTGATAGAAAGTTAACAGTGCTTGGAGAGAGTTTTAGTCCTGTAGACCTTTGATTCTGCCAATCTCTTGAACAGTAAGCAAACATAATTTACAGCATCTATTTTCCTTTAGGCTTACATCTGCTCCTCTGAACAGAAGGCTGGTGCAGAACTGAGTAGAATAGTAAATGAACCACAGCTCTGCCTCAGATAACTCCCAACAGTTGCCATTTAGAGGCAAAAGTAATTCCTTGTTCATTTGCTTATTCTTTTTTTTTTATTATTTTAAATTGCTTTATGATAACTGTTTTTACAAAAATTAGTGCCGTAAAATGAGCTGTAATAGCAGATGTCAAGACACCATTTCACAGGTATTAGAAAATCACTTAAACTTTTTTGTAAAAACATGGGGCATGATGCCCACAAACCTTGTTTGTGTGGTTCATCCCCGATTTACTGAGTAGTCCCATTAAGGGTGGTAGATCTTGTGTTTACAGGAATTCCTTGCAGGTCTGCACGTGGATTTGTGTTGTGGTTTGGTTTTTTTACATAGCTTTATGTTTTATTCTAGGATCTTCTGGGGAAAGATATTTTAGAATTCTGCCATCCTGAAGATCAAAGCCATTTGCGAGAGAGTTTCCAACAGGTGCTGTGTCCTGCTCCTTTTGTCCCACACGGTGTTATTTTGTTATTATTTTGACCACAGAAGTAGTTTTTATTTTATAGTTCAATGTGCTTTTTTCTGTTATGCAGGAGAAGGAGTGGCAAGATACAAAACAATTTGTTGGTCAGGTAGCAATCGGTTAAGCTGCATAATAAATGATAGTCTAAACTGCAGCATGGGTTCACAGTGTTTTTAAAAATAAATCTTCTAGTTATAGATTTGGTTTTTTGCTGCACAGGGTGAGCTGTTTCGCAGGTGCCTGTATTGATCCCACTATGTTAAGTGGTAACCAAAATGATTTGCCTCCCAAGATGGGCTGTTGATTTGGAAGTGGTTCCATCCCTCTGTGACACTGGATTGTTTGTAACTGTGTTCTCTGCTAGCACAGATGATTTGCTTTTTCGTGTGCTTTAATGGAGTTACACCACTTTACATCAATGTGTAATTTGGCCCTTTTTCCCAGTTAGGAATTGAAATGTACAGGGAAGTAACAAAAGAAATACAACATACAGGAAGAGCTCCTGGTTTGGATTCGTTTTTACCCTGGGCCACATTTACATCAGCCATATCCACAGCGTTATTCCATTGCAGAGCTTACTGTTCCAGCTTGGTGTGGGACTTGCATTAGCAGTGCTTTCCCTGAGCTGCCTCCTTACTGCTGGGCTTTTCAGTGCCTTTCCTGCTGCACCAGAACGCCCAGCACAGGGTGTTTAACCAGTTGCTGAGGCTCAGTTCATCTAAGTGGTTTCAGGTTTTCTAACAACAGCCAGTAGCTCCACCAAGTTTGTTGATCCATCTTGCGTTGGATGCCGAGGTGTATTTTCAGCTGTGAAATGTGGATGTGAAGTGACTTCTAAATAATTCGTATAGCCAACTGTTTGTTCAGGCATGACACGCACAAACAGAGCCTCTCGGGGGAAGAACAGCTAAATGCTGTGTCCCTGGAACAGATTGTGAAACTGAGGTTGTGGTCTCTGCAGAAGTGTTGGAGACAGTGTAAGATACCAGTGCTCCTGAGCTGTTTCTCACCATCTCCCCCTTTTAACAGGGATTACCAGCCCCATGGCCAACTGTGCCTTCACTTCGGTTCCCTTGCACAGAATGAGTACAAACAGCAGCCTTTTTAAATTCAAGATGTTGATTCACAGGCTGTGAGAGTTCAATGCTTTAAACAGGCCACCACACCCAGGCATCTCCTCTGCCCCACCTTGGCTGGGGGTGTGATACTGCAGCTGAAACTTCACCAGGAGTCAGGTCCTGCTTCCCCTCTTCTCTCCTGCCTGCCCTCCTCCCCACCCTTCCTGCTGCCTTGGTGCTGGCACAGATGGACTTGCTGGGGAGGCTAAGGCACTAATTCCTTCTGCATGGAACTTTGAGCTTTCGGCTGGTTGAGCTCCCTGAACTGGTGCCTGATGGCGTCAGCGGCGCAGGAGCAGTGAGAACACATGTGCTGTTTTTCACTGGTGCCCAAATGATTGATTCCACTCATCTGTCCAAGAGACAGTGACAGAGAGCTGCTGGATAATGGCCCGTCAAACATCGGCCTGCGGTGAATCCATCCAGGCACTGCCTGGGTCTCGGCAGGGCTGGCTAACCAACATTGCAGTTAATGACTCGGTCCTCCCTGTGTTCCCTGCCAGGGAGATCAGGCTGTGGGAGGCTGCCAGCGTGGCCCTGAGCTCGGCTGCTGGGGACTCTGCTGTCACCACTCACTGCTGGCCATGTGCAGAAGTAGTTTGCTGGATTAGGGACCTGTGTGATCTGCTTAAGGTCATACAGAAAGACAGCAGGAAAGAACGCAATTAGGAGTGAAAGTTGCTGTTCACTCAATCTATGTCCAATCTCTGAAAATACTGTGCTGTTTCTTTAGCAGGCTATGCCTTTTTTGGTGTATTTTTGTTCAGTGCAGTAGCAGTGTGATTGGGGCTGTTATTCCCATCATGCAATAAAAGACTGAAGTAAACAGTTAAGCTTTGCACCAGGTGGTTTTTATTTCCAAAGAATATGAGAAAGTAAAGTTTTAATCATTAGCTTTGAAATTTTTTGTGCTGGTTTGTTTGTGTGCTCTGTCTTAAGACAGTTCAGGATTTTCCCACCAGCAATTTCTCTACTTTATGTATTATTGCAGAATTACTGTTTGCTTAATTGAGGTTTCAGGGTAATAGATCACTGCTGTTTATTTTATTATTGTTAGTTTGGTCTTTAAAAACTCTTAATTAAAAAGGTTACTGTGGTTTCAGATAAAGTCTTTTTTCTTTTTTTCCTAAAGTAACTGACACTTCTAATTTGCTGACAGTATCAGAACCAGGCTAGTGCATAACAGAGAAGGGAGGGAGGGTTTTGCGATTTTTGGTCAATTGCCAGTATCTATCTCAGAGCTTTACTTCCTTGGCAAGATAAATTCATTCATCAGGGTGGGAAAAATCAGGCCAGAATAAGATAGTGTCAGGGCTAAGACCAACAAATACAGGTTAATATCAAAGGGTCCAGAATAAAACTATTGGATACCCAGTAGGATACTGTTCAGATTGCACACTTCTACACCAGCTCTGTGGTTTCTACCCTGGGTGTGGTAGTAGAAAATTGCTGATAAAAAGAATGTAGCTCAGTAAACTCAGAAAAACCCTATAAAAGCACTAAAAAACCTCCAGCAAAACCAACCAGAAGTCATTTACTTCAGGATGATTTTGGACTTTCCTGGGCTTTGCTAAAGCTTTTTGTGTCTTCTGTTTGCGTTGTCTTCTATTTGCATTCTTTCCATTTAATCCTATATCCAGCTGATTAATTTGAAGTGCAAACCTCTGAAGAAAACAGGATTGGAATATTTTTCTTAATCCAATTGCTTGTCAATAAGGACAGAGGGTAAATAGTGGGACTTGTACTTTTAGGGAATACAGGCTGCAGATAGCTAATAAAAACTAAATTCCAGATGTTAAGGATTAAGAATCCACAAGATGTGGCATTTATTTGCAGTAGACCTTCCCTTTCCTTCCTCGAGGCAGCCCTGAGATAGCTTGGTGGAGAAGCCGTAAAATATAAACAGAGATAGGCCAGGTAGGTGCCAGCTGAATGACTTAAAAGCATGAAAGTTTCCTTCTGGCTTAACCCCAGATTGTTGGATAACACGTGAAATGCAGGGCCTGCGTGTGAAGATTGCTCTGAATGTACTTTAGTTGACTGCTTCTTAATCCTCACTTGCTGCCCAACTCTTGAACAAAACTTCAGCTGCCAAACCCAGACACCTGAATTCATAGTTACGAACAAGTAGGCTGTGCAAGCAAGGAATTTATAGTATTTAAATGGACAGTGGCTTATCTGGGTTCTCTCCATTCAAATGCTGGCTCACTCTTTTTTTCTTCTGAAAGCCAGGAGCAAGTGTTTCTTCTTAGCAATTTGCCATCCTAGAGAGTCTTTTAATATGTTTGAGGTGGGGGGAACCGTCCCCTGATGGTTTCTAAAAAACCAAAAAATAAACACCGTTGTGTTTAAGCATTGTCCTAAATTCTGATGCTGATTTATCACATATATTAATTGTATAGCTGGGTATCCAAGCAGAAAAGCGGACAGTCAGCCTCAAAATGGCTTTTCTTGTAGGCTTTTGTTTAGCTGCAGTGATTGGTTTATGGTTTGCATATAAACATTTAAGAGATCCTCAGTTTGGTGTCTGTCTCTCGATGAGTGTTTCACATTTAAACATTCTTAAAGTTTCTGTGTTGGGGTAAGAGCACAACCTGATGATTGTCCTGAATCTGTATTCTTTTAATAAGCAGGCTGGACATTGACATTTATATGACAAAGCATGAGGATTTCAGTCTGAAGGAGATAGCTGTAAACACGGATGGGATTTTTTGCATATTCTCTCCAAATGAAGAATTCCTCTGCCGTGTCCATAGCTTTCTGTAATTCAAGTTTAAATCTTACCAGTCGCTGCTGTTGACTGTTCATTTGCACAGCAGGTAGCGATCTCCTGTTATTAACCTTTCCAAATGGCTTTGCAGGTGGTAAAGCTGAAAGGTCAAGTCCTGTCTGTGATGTATCGTTTTCGCACCAAAAACCGGGAGTGGATGCTGATCAGAACCAGCAGCTTCACGTTTCAGAATCCTTATTCCGACGAGATCGAGTACATCATCTGCACCAACACTAACGTAAAGTACGTGCCTTTCTGGGTGCTCACCCCCGTGGTGTTGAAGGAATTGTAACCATTCTTTTTCGCTGTAAAGCACATCCCAGTTTTTTAACAGATGCCCTTGTTTCTCTCGAACGGCGCAGGCTGTGACAGGGTTTTTCTGCATCAGCTCTCCCAGTTTCTCTGTGTCATTATCTTGTGATGCTTCCAGGGCCTGGCTGCGCTGGGGGGAAGCGTCACTTATCTGTTATGTCATTAGGCAAGGCCATTGATCTCAGTCCAGGCTGCCTTGAACTAACACAGAGCTTCCAGCAGCACAACAGCTGTCCTGATGCTGGAGGAAGGTTAGCCTGACTCCTGAGCCAGAAGAAAATTCCATGTCCATGTTCACTGTGATCATACCATTCTGGAGTTCTGGGCTCTTCTGCTTGAGCTGAGTCTACTCTTATGACTTAATGAAGCTGGCAAAATTATTTCCTTGTAGGCTTGAGTGGGAAGGGTTCCTGATAGTTTAGAGCTGATAGAATATCCCGAAGTATGGAGGTGATCCAATTCCTTATCTTAAGAGGGAAATGAAATCATCCTGTCTTGGAATTAATATTTTCAAAAATCTTTCATTCAGCCTCTTAGGAGGAGGTCACACTCAGAGTATGGTGGAGGTTCCTCTCTGTGGACTGAGCAGACATGCTTTTGGAGCCTGCTGATTTCTCAGCCAGTAACTGCAGAAGCTAATTTGGCCTTGATTGCTTTGTAGTGTGGGGTTTTTTAATAAATGTTTCTTCTTTCCGATATAAGCTGAATCTGTTCCTAAAACTAAATCTGCTTCTGGTCTGACCAGAGATTTTTTGCGAAGTCTTTAGCTGAGAGGAAATTACTGGGTTTGAGATCTCAGCCTGTTAGACCATGTATCAGAAATGCTGAATGAGCATTCTGCTGGTGGAGGTGCCTACTGAGAGCTCCACTGCAAAACCAAACCCCTGAGGCTTTGGCATTGGAGTTTGGATATGCCTCTGAGTGTTCCTTGTCTTGCTTTTTCGGACATGGCAAAACGTGGGCTGGAAGGAAGGGTTGTGCATTCACTTACATGAAACCCAGCATCACAATTGTTTTCCTCTTTTTTTTTTTTTTCCCTGCATACCCAAAAAGTTGGGCTTAAACTGAATAGTTATGTTCATTGAAAACAGGCAAATGTGCCTTGAAATCAGACAGCTTGTCTGCACTGTGCATCAAAATAGCTATTTCCACATTTCTGCTGTCCCGTAATACTTTTCCGGATAATTTTTATATTCAAAAACAGGCCTGCAAAGTAAAAAAAAAACATCTCCTGAGGTTTGTCCCAGGCTGCCTTAATTGTGCTTTGTTCCCGAGAGGCCACGGATGAAAAAGTGGGGCTGGAGGCTTATGTTGTGTTGACTCTGGGAATGCTTTTTCCTGAGCCTGCACGGTACAGTTCAGCTTGGCACCACAGCACTCCCTGTGATGAATTGGGCTGTGCCAGCTCCTGGCTCTGCTTCCCTCTCTCTCGCTAGGTTTGAATAACAACCCAGAAATGCTGACCTAATATGGAAGTTGCCTGCTGCTCCTTTGACAGAGGATGTTCCCTCTTGCCTGTCATGTTGAAGATGTTCTGAAATGGGCGAGATGCAGCCCATTATACTCCTGCTTTTGAATGGTAGAAAGAATGCATCATTCAGGCTGGATTTGTTTTTCCCCTCATTCTCTCCCGGTTCTCAGATTTCCAAAGAGGACTTACTGTAAAGTACTGCAGTTCCTGCCTGTTTCTGGCTTTTTTTTTTTTTTTTTTACACATTTGGGGTCATGTTTTGACTTTTGATTTCCTAACTGCCTTGAAGAGTTGTACGTCATGGTGTAGCTGGTGATTTCCGACTCCTCACTAAGCTGCTGCTGGGACTGGTGGTTTGGCACCAGCCCAGGTGTGTGTGGCCATCCCTGTGTGTTCCTGGAAGGTGTTCTGGGTCCAGCAAGGTGCTTCCCATGGAGACCAGGGCTGCCTTGGCCTGAGCTGAAGGCACAGAGACAGATTTGATCTGCCTATCACTGTGGTAACCTAGGCAGCCCCTTAAAGTACACGCTTGAAGTAGTTAAAAATTCAGCATGAAATTGTAAAGACAATGTAGCCAAAAAATCTAGGTTTAAATCACTTTTTAACTTAGGATAGTTTAAAGCCATACTACATACATCTGTGTGTGTCTGTTAGTGGAACAGCTCAAGTTGGTCAGTGAACAGCGTTTTCCCAAAAGACTGTAGAGGGCAGTGATGATTCCAGTTGTGGAGGGATTAATTGGTTTTTGCTGGGATTTGTTGGCTTGGTTTGGTTGTTCTGTTTCTTTTTTCTGTTTGTTTCTTTGGGTTTTTTTTCCTTTTTTTAAAATAAAGATACTTCTTTGGAGCTTCAAACAGTCAAATGACCAAACTTGCTTTTGGTACAGAAGGATAAGGAAATATTAGGTTCAAATGTTCACTTAGTTCTTTGTTAAAAAAAAAAAAGAAAAAAAAGAAAACTTCTCTCAGTTTCACTTGGGTGTAGTCATCCAAGAGAAACTTCCTGGAGAAATGAAGCATTTAACATTTCACATTTGTGCTGTGTTCGGCTGAAAAGAAGAGTCCCCTTTTTGACCACGTCTTCCTGTGTAGTTGGGACTGTTTGATTTCCAAAGAGAAAAAATAATTGTTATCAGTGTTTCTTTAATGTACAGATAGAGCAATGTTTGAATAAAATAATGCCGTGGTGACAGATTATATAAAGGTCTTTTATACACACACATATATATATATGTGTATATACATCAAAATAAAGAAGAGACATACTTTTCTGACCTTTGTGGAATATCTGATGTTTCATTTTTGGAAACCCCAAATCCTGCACTGCACTGTGTGAATTTATGAATCCTGTGGTTGTCCTGAGTCTCGAGACTCCTTGTGTCAGAGTGAGCTGGCACAGGTCGCTGCTGGAAGCAGCCTGCTGGATGAGTCAGCCTCTGGGAGAGATCCTTTCTGGTCTGGATTCTCGTGGGCCAAAATACTGAAGAGATCAAGTCTCCTGATAAAATTCCAGTTGTTGGTAGTGGTGGTAAAGACTTTCCCATGCTCTTGTGCCGTCTGTGGTCTGTCTGATACTGGTGTTACACAGACCCTTTCGCAGGAGTGAGTTGAAGCTCCTGGCTGAAAGAGGGAGATACTGAGAATTCCTGAAGGAGGATTTTACAGCCACAGCCCCAAGGCGTTTACTACTCTGCTTTTGTCTAAACCAGACACAGGAAGCACGTGTTCATGTATTACATAAAAATAGTTTGGTAGGGATGCAGTAGTGTTGTTTCTCTCCCACCAAAGAGCCTGTTAATTTTAAAGTTCAAAATGGTTTTTGTTTACTCTGATGCCTGGAAAGGCAATCAGTGACTTCAGTTTTCATAGAGCTTAACATCCTCTCAAATTTTAAAAGAACTTCCGCAGTATCTTCCTTTTTCCTCCACATATATTTACTAAAGTAAATTTGGAGTAACTATCAAAACCTTCAGATTTGCTGAACCATTCCTTGTCCAAGCCAAGGGCTTTCCCAGTTTCCTGTTTACCTGTGGGTGTGTTCCTGCAGAATCCTCTGTTGACCCAGACAATGCCTCACTTGCTGTGTTGCATATCCTGTAGAGCCAAGAAATTTTTCATTTACTCCTTGAACCCCTGAAACTGGAATTGAAACCAAGGACAGTTTTTGGGTTCAAAGTCAGAAGGCACTTTGAGCGTTGCCCAAACTGATGATGATCCCGTGTTCTGTTTCGTTTTTACTGTCCAGCAGTTGAGTGAGTGAAGGGACCTGCCTGTGCTGGCTTTCAGAAGGGCTGGTGAGATGGCAGGATGTGAAGCAGCCACAGCAGCAGCACTGAGTTCTCCCTGGTCGGCTGCTCCATGAATTGCTGCACAGTTCCTTTCAGGTTTCAAGCACCATTTAAACTATTTATACAGTAGCAGCCAACAACAACAGAAGATGCTACCCTGGCTTCACATTTCAGTCTTAATTAAGTGCAGCGTAGCTTGCACAGAGTTCAGTAAAGATACACCCATCTATTTGGTTTTTATAGGAAGTGGATTTGGGGAGGTCATTCCCAAAGTTCAGTGCTGTTAGCACAGTGTGGTGTTTATACTGTATTGCAGCTTAATGAGTATTAGAGATGAAAGATAGAGAAGGGCGAAGGAGCACTAAGCTAGAGAAGCGCCTGCAGAACAAATAAGGAGTGAGTGTGCTGTTTGGTTTGGCTCATTTGTATGTGTATGGCTGAATCAAGAAAACATTCTTTATAAGGAACAGAGGAGACCTAACGTGCTGTTTATTGACACACGCACCAAGTCGTTGGTAATAAAAGCAAATGAAACAGTGTAATTAGCCTTCACGTTAACGACGGGGTTTAATGGGTGTTTATTGTCCGCGGGGTGGTGTTTAGAAACTTCCCCATCGATTCCCCATGATTAAATTGCCTCCCGTAGTTCTGTTGGAAAAGTATGCATTTTATGCTTGCGAACAAAGAATGTCTTTGCGTTCCAGAGGTAATTTTTAGGAATTTTCTGTTAGCTAAAATAATAGGGAAAATCCATGGCTCTCTAATGACCTGGAGGACTGCCTGTTTTTTGCATGTTACTCCTAGGACTAAAGTGATTCCCTGCATTATGTGTTCTCACACTGTAAGGCTCGCAGAAGGCTTTTGGCCACTTACTCCGACCTGCTGTTTGTTGCAGGTCACAGATTTCTGCCATGGAGCATTGTAAGTGACCAAAGTGTCTTCTGGAATAGCTTCAGGGGATGGCAAAATCTATTACTTACTTCCCTTGCTTGTTTGAGTGATTCCTCACATTTCCATCAGTTTGTGTCTAATTTGTCATTTGACTTTGTCTGCAAGTTTGTCTCTCGGTCCCTTGGCATTTCAATCTATTTCAAAATTTAAAAGAAGATTTGGATGAAAATATAAAATTTAAGCCTGCGGCTAAAAATATATTGTCATTTTCCAGAGTTTTAAATCCATGATCTTGATGTTTTGCAAAAAATCTCAACTATTCCTGGCTTCCCAAGTATCGTGTCTCTCTGGGGGGAGACGCACATGGTGTGTCATTCCCGTGTTTTGGGTGATTTTTCCTTCAGAAAGAGGCCAGAAATGTACACAAACTGTGAGCAATGTCAAGGATCATTTACAGGTATCAAATCCAAGCATTTTATCAGTTCAGCTCCAATCTTACCCTGATCTCTGAGCTCTAGCATGGCTGGGGGGGTTTATATCTTCTTTGCTAATTGAGCCAGGAGTCCCACAGATGTGAGTGTTCTACCTGTGCATCTCGAGGCCAGAGGTTTTCTTGCTTGTTGTGACCAAGCAATAGAAAGCGACTGCTAATGGGAGGTGCAAAACATCTGGATAACTTTGCAGCTGCTGAGGTGTTTTGTCATCAGGCATCTTCCTGGAGAGCAAGCTTACTGTTTCCTTCAGCAGAATCAGAGAGGGGGGCTGGTGTATTCAGCATGAACATGAGGAAGACAATGAATTGAGAACAGTGAATTTTTAAATCCTTTATAAAGAGATTGTGTTCCATCCTCCATTACTTACCCACGTACATTTCTGTGCTGTCACGGCAAAATTCTTCCTGTGCCCTGTTGCATTCCTGTGGTGCAGGTTTTCTCCATGAGAAAGCTGTAAAAACAGATGGGTCTCGCAGGAAAGGATTTAGTAAATCATCTGAGAGACGTTTCACTGGGAGTGTAAAATAGGAGACCGTGACTATTCCTTTTTGTATCTTAATTGGTTTTTATAAGAAAGTCTTTTTGTCTCCCTTGCAGACAACTTCAGCAGCAGCAAGCAGAACTTGAAGTACATCAAAGAGATGGGCTGTCATCCTATGACTTATCTCAGGTGAAACTTCTCAGATTTTTCTCTTCGTGCCTCTGATCATTTAAAATGTTAAACAATAGCAGATTTCAGCAATACTGGAAGTGCACTGTGCATACTGCCCCTGAATTCCTTTTAGTCAAATGTGGTAGAGGGAATTACCTTCCTGTTGTGTGTCTCAACAGGTGCCTGTTCCAAGTATACCAGCTAATGTTCACGAGGGTGGAAAGTCTGTGGAAAAGCCGGATGCTATCTTCTCCCAAGAGAGAGATCCTAGATTTGCTGAGATGTTTGCTGGAATAACTGCTTGTAAGTGAATGTCCCTGTTTAATTTTTGATACTGTGTTAAGCTTGGTTACATGATGTAGAGCACAGCTCCAAGAGAATGAAGAGAATCTGCAGCGTGGCAGTGGGAATTTTCTAAGCAGCATCAGTCTTTGGGACATTTCCTAGGATTTGTCGTTAGTTGGTGTTTCCTCTAAAGATGACAGCAAGGAGGGAAGGATGGCTTTTGTGTCATCAGAGCCACCTGGTTTTGATTCTCTTTTCATTTCACAGGGACACCTTAGGCAGTGCTCCTAGATATTAAATATACTGAGCAGAACTTTCCATTTGTAAGTGTGTATTTTCCTTCTTAAACAGCATATGTAAATTCATTTCTCTAAATGGGGACGTATTTCTCTAAATAAGGACAAGAAACTTACTATATAGTCTTAAGACAGGTTGCAGGTTTTTATCAAATCACCAGCTTTTGTATCAATGCTTTCAGAGGCACATGGTGCCTTGAAGTGTCATAATACACTCGTTCTCTGGTCAGCTGAGGCACCTCCAGTCATGTTACCTGGTTGTGAGGAGTCCTTGCTCTTTTTCCCACAACTTTTAAACTTGTAATCAACTTCTTCTAAGAGTGATAGGAGTCTCATGAACAGTGTTTTGTTCTATATTTCTTGGAAATTACTGTGAGGACAGAGTCCTTACTGATGGCCTCACCAAAGGATTTCCCAGCCCTGTTTAAGAGGAAACAGCCAACTTGACAGCCACTGTCAGTCAGACAGATGGAGCTGTCTCAGAGCAGCCCCAGCCTGTGCTGCCTGTTGTCCTAACAGACAGAAGTCACTAAGACTGGCAGCTGAAGGGATCATCCGAAATGTGTCTGTAGGAAACCAGGCTCATTAATTCCGCTGCTTGTGGAAGAACTCATTGGCTGTTTATTGTTCTTAACTGTCCTCACCGAAAAAGAGGAATTTTTACATTTGTTTCAAATAAATCACTGTGCGAGTGTCATGCAGTGCAGGGAGGAAACGACCCACAGGGTTTCACTCCAGGAGTGTTGGAAGGTGACCTCACTCCATTGGTTTCTTATGTCTGGATTGGCTTTTTCAAATGGAGAAGACATTGTAACTGCAATATATACTTGATATTCTGTCCTCCTGTCGCTAGGACTTCTCTGCTATTCCTGTTCATCCTTGTCTGTTTACTCTAACAGTGGAGTCAACAGCTGAGGCCATAAAAGGGGTCCATTAGAAGGTAGCAAGACTCCAACCCTGAACACCAGAATATGTTTTTCCAAGCAAGGACATCTTGCTTTTTGGCTGCCTTCCTGGCTCTTTTTCAGGCAGCTCTCAGCTGTGTGTGGGGAGGGGTTAGGGTCAAGGGTGTCGCAAGCTGTGAGGTAGCTGGGAGGTTATGTTCTTGGAAATGCCATTTCTCTTTTCATTCTTATCAACTTACAGGCTGTGCTTTTTTTGGGACATTCTCCCTCTCTGAATTTCTCATGGGAGCTGTGATCCAGGTCTCCTCTGAATGATGAAGGATGGTTCACAGTCAGGGATGAGATACCCTGTCCAAAACCAATATTGACGAGCCTGCATGCTGCCTGCCAGACATTTGCATTATGTCCATACCCAGTCTCGTCCTGTGAGAGCGTGGGTTGACACAGGGAGATTGCTGCCATGATTGCATGTAGTGGCCACACATAATTAAAACCCCAAAAGTTGGGAAGAGGAAGCCTGGCTTTACTAATTCATGCAAGTGCTTTGAAGCACAGGATGATGCAGTTCTTAGAGAGAGATTCAGTCAAGGGGCAGAAACGTTGGGAATTCTGGTCCTGCTGGGAGAAGGGACATCACTGACCAGTACAGTGGTAGAGTTTAAAGAGAAACAGGTAAAACATACCAAAGAAAAGAGAATTTCAGTGCTCCACCAAAGGTGAGAGCAGAGAATTGTGTGTAAAATCCTGAGCAAGAATACAGCTGGGAGAGATGTGGGCCAGATTCAGAGGCTAAAGAGCATTCAGGGTAACTCAGGAAGGAGAATTAGCTGCTTGCTATTAGTTTAGCTGTTCCCTTTGTCTTGGCCTCATCCTGTGGCACAGACCCTGGTAGCTGCCATGGCAACTCTGCTGCACTTGAGGAATTCCAGCTCATTTGGGGCACTCTCCATTTCTCTGGTGAGTTGTTCTCCAATATCTAAAGCACCCGCAGGATTTTGGCTCAGTCCCTTCCAACCCTGAGAGTTTGGTGTCCCTGCGAAGGGTGGCATTAGAAAATGGGACATCTCATGCGAGAATGGCATTACTGCTGAAAAAGACAGATTCTTCTGTCCTTCTTCTCAGAGCTATCCCATCCTCAGTTCTTCCTGCTATATCCACAGCCTTCTCTAGACCTTGTGCCCATTCCTCCCTGTTGGTTTTGTTGGTTTTTTTTTAATGTGAGAGCACAGTTTTGCAGCCCAGCCTTGGTTTCTGTGCTGGCCAGGGGGTAGCCAGGGAGGAATTTCTACAAATTCCTGCATTAGAAAGGACAAGCAATGACAGCTTGCATCAGTGGCATCCACACTCCCTCTCTGAGGTTCCTGTGAGGGAATTTGAGGTGGCTTTTTTTCTTTTGGGAGGCAAGCTTAGATTCTCGTTAGGAACATAATGTAAGAGCAACTTAGGTAACAGAGAAGAGCTGGTGTGTGTTGGAGGCCTTTGGTGAGTCACGCTCAGGAGGTCTCTAAAAGCTAGGGAAAGCTGAAAAAAAATTTAAACACCTAAAAAATACTTCTGTTATGTGTGAGTTGAGTGGGATGAGGGATTCTTCATGAAGCTTGAAGAAGGAAAGAAAGCTTCCTGCTGCATTTATGCATTGCATTTGCCTTCAAATAATTTTTCCTTCGTTATCTCTTCCCCTAAATTAATTATTTTTCTGTGATTTTGTTTTTCTCTTGTAGCAGATAAAAAAATGATGGCCTCTGCATCCACAGCAGGAAACCAGCAGCTTTACTCACAGGGAAGCCCATTTCAGCCAGGACACTCGGGAAAGACTTTCAGGTATTTAGTCCAGATCCTGAATGTGTCAGTTTCTGTCTGAGAGTGGGGGACTGTCCCCCTTCGTTTTGGTGGAAACAAAACCAACTCAAGGTGCAAGAGCTTTCTTTACACGAATGAATTTTACTCTGTGTACACTTCACTGCTGGTCTTAGCATTTACTCTGGGCTTACAAACTGAGATAATATGAGTCTCTCTCTTAAAAATGCTGGTAAGTAGGTACTTTTTGCTGTGATGATGTAATTGGAAAAAAGCTGAGGAGCAACAACAAATCCTGAAGGGGAATAACTCTGAGAGGTGGCAGAGTCAGAGATCTGAGGAACATTCAACCAAGCTAGGAAGGTGCAGAGATTTGTTTTGCACTCACAGCTGTCAGTACTCCTGCAGGATGCCTTGAAGGGCGCTGATGTGGGTGCCTTATCAAAGGGAGCAGAGGGATGCTGCATCCATAGTCCCAGCTGAGGACTGGGACAGAGGCTTGAATGCTTTTCTGAGGCAGCTTCCAAACACACGTAAGGTGGTGGTCTGGCATGTTCCAGGGCTTTTTTGAATTGTGTGTCATTGCCTATCAGCTGGCAGGACAGGTTTGGCTAAGTTGAAGTTTGTCTTCATTTCCAGTAGATTTTGGAGAGTGTGGTAACAGCAACTGTACTTACCTTAGTGCCTTGTGATATCACCACTGTCTTACTGGAGTTTCGTCCTCCTGTTCAGACCAGCCAAGGCTGTGGAAGGGAAGGAGCAGCCATTCAGAACCTCTCAGTTCCAGGGACTGGAAAACATTGGCAAACACTGATTTTATTTAAACCAGTGTACTCTTAAAGTCGTAATTGCTAATAATCTCAGTGGGGAGAAGTAAGATCCATGTGAGTGTGTTTTGTCAAATTAAAACCAAGTATAACCTGGGGAGATGTGGCAGTAAACTAAAATGTCTTTTAATTGGGTATTGTGTATTTCTGGGTGGCTGACTTGCCATCGTGGGGTTTGGTGTGTGTTCTGTCCATTTCCTGTGTTAATTCCTGATGTTTAACTGTAGCTTTTTTTCCTACTCCTATTCTGTTACATCAATTAATGGCTTGCATTTCTGCCAGCACTTCCACTCTCAGTGAACTGGCCTCTTTGAATAATCTCCAGCCTGGCCCGTTCAGTCACTGAGCCTGGGCAGCCTCTAGGCACTGCTCTGCAGAGTCCTGGTTTCAAAGTGCATGTTCCAGATACAGTCCAAGCTCCTCAGGTGATGGGACTTGCCAGTCCAGCTGGGGAGATGTTGGCAGTAGGGCCAGCCCTGCCCAGCAGCTGCTGTGTGCTCCAGCCAGATTTAGATGGACTTTCTGGTCTACGTTTCCCTCTTTGGAGAATCTGCGATAGTGAAAAATAAAAATAAAATAAATCTTAGAAAAATTAGGAAAACTCTGCAAAGAATTTCTAAACATACACTTTGCTTTTAGGCAGCTTAGGAAATCCAGAATAACAACTCCAATATTCAAATGCCTGCCACGTTTTGCTTACACTCTGAGAGGGATTCTGTCAGCTTTCTCCAAGGATTCAGATTCCTGCTTTCTCTCTGTTCAGCCTTGTTTACTTCTTTTCCCAATCCACTCTCTTCTTTGTAAGATTGTGAAAATAAACAATAGGGAAGGGATTGGAGAAAAGAACAAGCTGTTTCAGTGGATGCACAGAAGTGGTTTTGTGTGCTGTCTTCATTTGTATTCATTTATATATGACATGTAAAAAATAGGTTTTTATGTATGAAAGTACAGTCACAAAGTGTGGTCGTGTAGATTCCATTGCTCAAGACTTCCATGAGAAATAAAATAGTGATGTGGAGCAGTTCCTTCATAAAATTTTTCTTATAATTAGGAATTTCTGGGTATTTCTCTCTAGTGAAATTCAGTAATTAGGAAATAGCTAATATATAAAAACAGTTCCTTAAAAATACTATTTTTTATAATTATTAGTGTTTCAAAGTTACTACATGATTTTAACTTCCTGTCTTAATTATTCTTTTTCCTGGATATATAACTGCCTGTTCTTCTTTAGCATCAGTTGGTGAAAAAAGCAATTAAAAGCCCTTATTTTTGATATGTAGCACATACTTCTTCATTTCCCAGGCAGGAAACAAATAAGGAAGTGCTTGTAAGTATCATCTTTTGTGCCCATCTTCTTTTAAAATGGCATTTAAGCAAATGCTTAAATACTGTCGACTTTAAGCACTAATTTATGATGAAGTACCTGCTCAAATACTCTCTGCAAGCAGGATTTTTAATGCATTAAGTGTTAAACCGTTGTGGGGATAAGTGTGTGTGCACAGTGTGAGAGACTGTTTTTATTCCTAGAAACCCTTTCCAAGAGATGACTGAAGTCTGACTCGAAATAATTTTGCCTTCTGTGTCTATTAGAACTGACATTTTAGAATGCCAATACATTTCATAGTTTTGTGATGGTTTTCAGTCTTTTTTTTTTTTTTTAATCAAGATAGACCGAATAATTCGTTTTAATGTGCTGTCAGTATTCCTGTACCTGGGGTACAATTTGTGCCCTGAGAACACGCCCTACAAATGAGGCTGTGTCTCTGTTCTGAACCTTTAGTTCCTCTGTGGTGCACGTGCCTGGTGTCAACGACATCCAGTCTTCCTCCTCAACGGGCCAGAACCTGACACAGATATCCCGGCAGCTCAACCAGAGCCAGGTGGCCTGGACAGGAAACCGCCCACCCTTTCCAGGACAGGTACTGGTTTCAAGTGCTTTGTTTCCCGTGGTCGTTAAAGATTTGCACAAAAAAATGTCAGTAAACCCATTCATAATGTCAGCGTAATGGATTTGTGGTCGGGGTGGAGTTGGTGCCTCTCTTCAGTTCCTTGGCAGGCTGTGGCTGTGTGAGCAGCTGCCCCACGTGTGACTACATTTGGTTTGGGATGGTGTTCGTGGAGGTGGCAGTCCTGCACTGCCCCAAACCCCAGCAGAAGGTCTTGTCCTGCGTTTGTTTTATGTGTGCACTGGATGAAGGAAAAAGGATGGATCTTTTGCTTTAGTATTAAGCCTGTGAATTAAATCTTTCTTGGACCAGCACCTTGCCCCCAGCAATGTGACCCCACTGTTATCAGGATGGGCAGAAGGGGCACATACAAACCCAGGCATGGACTCAGAGCAGAGGCTGCTCAGCCTGTTGCCCCTCCATTAGCACTGCTCACAGTGTTGTGTGCTGGAGGAAACACCTCATACCTCCATCACATGCACTGTGCTTGTCAGTGTCGGCCCAGAAATCATTTCTTCTTCTGTGTAACAATTTTAAAAAATGGTTTGAAACTCTGTTAAAAGACAAATGATATGAAATAATCGAGTTTGATCTTCGTAACACTGCTCTTAATCACTCCTGAGTTCCCGTTGTTTGGCAGACTGGAGTGGCATATTTATCACTAAATAATTTGTCAATAACTGAATTGTTTCCACATCAATCACTGATTATTCCCAGCCCTCAGTGTGTCGTGGTTATCTGTCACACCTGGTTAATGAAATCCAGTCATAACATTAACTCGTTTCTTTAAATGATATGGAAGGTGCTGAAAATGACTAAAACAAATTACTCATCCCTCTTACTGCACAAATTCTGTCCAAGTCAACTGAGTTTTTATGTGAGGGTAAAGAAATTGGAATTCATTCATCCATCTTAAATAAAGTAAAATAGAATTAAGCCTTGCAGGAGTGACATGCAGAAGAGTGCGCACTGCCGTTGTGGAAACCTTCAGAAATGTACAATTTCTTAGCTTGGAACTGAACTGAAGACTTAATAACATCTTCCACATGTTATATGCCTGTTGGGATCTGTTTTCCTCCCCCAGTTCCCCTGCATTTGCCCAAAAATCCTAGAATCAGTAAGTTTGGAAAAGACCTTTATGGTCATCAAGCCCAGCCATTAACCTGCTGCTGCCAATTCCACCACTAACCCACGTCCCCACGTGCCACAGCTACACATCTTTTACACACCTCCAGGGATGGTGACTCAGTCTCTTCCCTGGGCAGCCTGTTCGTGTTTTTGACAACTCCTTTGGTGAAGGAATTTTTCCTGATGAAAAGTGATGGGAAGTGGCTCAGTGAGCACTTCTGCCAGCTCCCTCACTGCCCTTGGCTGGATCCTGCCCAGCCCCGTGGGCTTGTGTGTGTCTGACTGGTGTAGGAGGTCACTGACCTTCTCCCCTTGGAGTGTGGGGGCCTCGTTCTGCTCCCTGTCCCTCTGTTCCAGGGGAGAACAGCTTCATTTGCATGCACTGATTGCCAGTAACAGTGCACATCATTACAGGTATCCAGAGATGCAATCACCTTTAATCTCTGTCAGTGGGATTGGTTAGGCAGCGATTTTTTCTTGGGACTGCTGGACTTACTCATAATGTGGGAAATGGTTTATAATCAGATTCTGTCTGTATATTAGCACATGACTCTGGATGGAACACTTCACTCCCTTTAGCCTCAGTGTACAAGCTGTACATGCCTCAGAGCAGCCCCTGCAGTGTTTAATCATTTGTGTAACATTCTGGGAGATCCTGTGACAGAGCCATTATGTAGGTGAGATGACAGCAAGCTGGATTTTAGTACATTTGAATTAACTGAGCCGCCCAATTAAAGAAATGTTAGACTGTTTCTTCCCGTCTACCAGGACTTGGTGATTCACCCTTCCAGGCCTTTTACAAGGCAAAATAACTGCTGCCTGTATTTCACAGGCAGGGAGAGAAAGCAGCTCGTTAGCTTTGCAACTTCTTTGGCCATTCAGTCTCAAGCACTGGATACTCTGGTCATCTGAGACCTGCATGTGTCCTGCAAGACATTCAGATAACTGATTTTACTGTGGCACTGCAAAATCAATACACCTGGAAAATAAAGATGAATTCTTCATACTTGTTCAGTTAGAGATTAATCCTCATAGTAGCTGTGAAGGAGATGATGATTTTCCAGATAGCTTTGATACAGAGTACATGTGAGCTAATCAGCAGGAGAGCTGTAAGTGTTGGTTTATAATCTGTTGTATTCCTTCTGCAGCAGTAAGCCGGCTTGGACAGAAATGAAATATGGCTGAGAGAGGAAAAACGTGCCTCTTGGCGTCCACAGAGTTTATTTAGTCTTTGCTTTATGTTGTAAAAAAAGGATTCTGCTGTGCCGTTCCTCAACAATAAAACTTCTTCTCTCTTTTACCCTTTATTCCTCAGCAAATTCCATCTCAGTCTGGCAAGGCTCAGTCGTCTCCCTTTGGCATTGGAACAAGTCACACCTACCCAGCTGATCCATCGTCCTACAGCCCCCTGTCCAGCCCAGCCACCTCCTCTCCAAGCGGGAATGCCTACTCCAGCTTGGCAAACCGAAGTGCAGGCTTTGGTAAGCCTTAAATGGTGTCACACAGAAATGCACGTAAAACCAAAACTCTTCAGCGTTATCGCCATTAAAAATCCTCCAGACAGTTCTTTTGGTGGGTCAGTTGGGAAGCCCAGGTGCTGAAAGGGTTTTGCTTTCTGCTGCTGAGGAGAGAGCCGCTTGCTGACCTGTTCCCTCCGTGCTGCCTCTCCTCCACGTCCAACACACTTCAGAATATTGTGTCATTTTATGGTATGAGGGAACTTCTTAAATTTTTTCGCAGTGAATGGTGTCCTGAAAGATGCAGAAGTTGCTTGCATCACTAGTAACCGTCCTCCCAAATTATGGTCAGCTTGTTCAATTTCTTTATGCTTCTCAGAAGAACACTTAAAAGGCCCAAATTTGCCATTTTTTTGCATTTTTTGTCTTCTTCGTGGTGATGTCCTCTTACACAGAGATTGCATGTTGGAGTTTGGCTGGAAACGGGATTTATTTTGTACCCCCACTGCTACTAACCTATTCAGAGTAGGTGCCACGTTTTGAAAGGGTTTTCTTTTCCTGTTACATGCTAATTTAGTGGCTTTCAGACCGTGACCCCAGTAGGTAACCCCTTGGTAAGTTTTCTGCGCTCCACCAGAAGAGTAATATTCAAGAGTGAAAAATATAATGGATTCCACAAAGAATGTCAGTGGCTGATAAAAATGTGCAATTCCAAAAAGCACAGGTAGCAGTGTGCCAACGTGTGTTGTTTCCTCCTGTCCCTGAGGAGCAGACCTGGCACAGACCCGTTGCAGACGGGCCCCGCTGGCCTAGAAAAAGGACATTGAGATGGAGCTCTTCCCACACGGCTTATTCCCGCCTCCATTTCCATTTCCACCAGGCATTGTACATTTGTTTATGAGACAGCCTTGTATTTCAGGCTTAAGCTACTTGGCAAGAGCCCTTTCACTTAATGAGAAACATCTCCTGACCTACATCAGTTTGGGTGCTATTAATAACACAGCCCTCACGGAGACGGATGGCTTCGACCGCCGGCTGGCAGGAGCTGTTCTGCTGAAAAGAAGCATCATTTGCTTCCCTCCCTTAATTTTAATGTGTTGTTCTGAGGGGAGGAAAAAAAAAAAAACCTGAAACAAACTTTCTGTTAAAGGGTAACTTAGATGGATTTTGTTTTGGCCCTTGGAATGTCTTCAGGGTTTTCTAGTCGGCTGAATGACTGGTTGTGGTAATGTCAGTAAGGGAAGAACTGTAATCATCTACTTGGGATGTGGTAGAAGTGCATCACTGCAGCCTGTTTCCTTTCCTGTAAAACCTTCCCTTTATCTGTTTTGCATGGCTTAGCTGGCAGCCAAAGGGATGGGGTTAAACACATGTTTCTGTATTTTTCATGACTGTGAGTAGTGGCTGATTTGATGCGATTGAGTCTGGCTATCAAAGACTTGGCATAGCACAGGTGTGGAAGTTTGGCACAGGAAATTTGGCACCCTTGGCAGAGGATGCTGGTGATTGGGAAGAACCAGACATGCACAGCTTGATCCTCGGCTGTGAGAGGGAAACAGGCAAAAATAGCTGGAGCAGTTATAGAGAAAAAAACATTGAGAAGAAAAAAGAGGAGGAAATGTTTGGAGGAAAAGCATAAGCCTGGTGGCAAGCTTTCTACAATGCTAGTTCTTAGAAGGAGATACTGTAACTAATGAATGGAAAATTATCCAAAAATATTATAATTCCGTGGCAGTCTGTAGAAGTGCAGGGTAAAATGAGTCCACCTTAAGTGTAATCTGTTACTGTACTCATGAAAAATGTATGTGTAATAGCTAACCAAATTAATGTGTGGCAGCATGTTTTTTTTCTGGTAGACTATTTAGAAGAAATTAATTTTCTTGAAATCATCACTTTAGGTGTATTTACAATAAAGCCTTGCTATTCATGTTACTCTGTCAAATGTAAATGCCCTCAGACTTCTAGGAAAGTATCACCATATTGACAGCATAATAATTTGCTCTGAGCTGCATATTAAATAAATTACTTTGCAGCTGTATCATTGGATGACGAGACAGTCCAGCAATGCCTGTATTTAATCAGCGAGGCTGTTGTCTGTTGATCATAGTGTTTCTACATCTGCTTAAAAAAATCCTGGATCTGCTTACATGCTTCTTAGATGAGTAGCAAACTGTGCACCCACTGCTCTGCAAGAATTCAGTCTTTTGAAGAGGAAGAGCATTCAGATGGTGAAGTTTGGTTTTTAAGTGAAATGAAAACCAGTCCTCATTATTGATTAAAAAACAATGGGGGGATGGTTGAAAATTGTCTTCCAGTGCCTGGCTCGCTGTGTCACTGTGTGTTTTGCTCTGGGCAGTTCATGGCTGTGCAGCCGTGGCCCTGAGCTTTGCTCTGGGGCTGCAACTTCTTCCAGCTTCCTCCTCTCAGGGCTGGTGTCACTCAGGGCCTTTCTCCAAGGCTCCTTTGCAGATCCAGACACTGATGGATGCCGCTGCAAAGCAGGCAGATGTTCTGGAGGAGCTGCTCTCTGATGTCTGCCCTTTCTTTCCCTATCCAGCTGAAGGTGGCCAGAGCAGTGGGCAGTTCCAGGGGAGACCTTCTGAAGTGTGGTCCCAGTGGCAGAGCCAACACCACAACCAGCAGAGTGGTGACCAGCACTCGCACCCGCAGCCCAGCCAGACCGAGGTGTTCCAGGTGAGGAGCATTCAGCGGGCCCAAAGTCCCTCTGACGACCCCTCAGTTCTGGTTTAAGAGCCGTGGCCCTCAAGGATCAGGGTGCAGCAGGGCCTGGAGCACTTTTCTGCTGCTGCCTGCTGCCATAGGCCTGCACTGCTCATAGCTACTGAGGTGGTTTGGGTTTCTGCCACACAGCAGCATCTTTGCTGTAAAACACTGTTTTCCCTTCTCTTTGCACCCTGTACTTAGGGCTTTCATCTTTTGCAGAGAACCCATGAAGCATTCCCAAGTGGAGTGTCTTTCTCATCCTGGTGCTGGCCTCTGACATCTCAAGTTTGGTTAGATATCAATGTCATTCTCTTTGACAGTTCAAGCAGGAAAGGAGTCTGATACTGCATAGCAGATAGTGGCCAATAATTTTTTGAGGTTAAACCCAGTCAGATAGGTGGTAAACAGTCGTCTTCAACTATCTAATTAACTAATTCTGAGCCTTGACTACGCATAGTGAAGTCCTACTATAGAGTAGGCCTTCATGAGTTGACTGATAAAGTATCTGTCCTTGCCTAACTGGTTTTTAAATTGGATGAAGAAGATGGTTTACAAGAAGACAATGCAGATTAATGCAGGAAAAGACAGTTCAAGCCTCAAGCAAGGTTTAGAAGTGGGGCACCTGCCTGCTCTTAGCCCACGGCCCAGGCAGGATTGGGCTGTTGGATCTCTTTGTGTTAGCAAGGTTTAATGACTATCTGAGAGGATATTCAGGGTAATTCCAGTGGAGCTGAGGACAGCATGGTTTGATGGCCAGCAGAGACACGGAGCTCCAAGCGGTGTCTTGCTTGTTTCTTAACAAACTCCTCATGAAGTTAGTGGAAGGGGAGACCATGGGATAAATGGAGAGCTGGGCTCATCTGCAGAGCTCTTGGAGGTGAGCGTGTGTTGGGAGGGAATTAAGATAATAGCTGGATGTGACAAGAAACTTGGATGAGTTTAAGAAGTTGCTTGGATTGTTTGTGCCCAAAGCCAGCCCTGGGTTAGCTGGGCTTGAGGAGAGAGGCAGACTCAAGAGGAGAACTTGCTGGATATCTGCCTGAGGAGACCTTGCCACAGAGGCCCCAGCAGCAGAAATGCCTTCAGGGATGGAGATGTGGAACGGAGGGGGAGCTACAGTGGGAAACATCAAATAATGTGGGAAAACATCAAATAAATGCAAGTTTTGGTCAGGAAACGAAGGCTGACCCTGGCAGCTCAGACTTTGCCAGTTGTGTTCACAGTCTCTCTCACCACATTGACAGGGATGCTGTGAAGACTTCAGATGGATTTTGGTCAGTCTGTATTTTGGGGGAACTTCCCAGTACGCAGCAGCTCTCGGTTGTTCTTTTGCAGAGCAGATCCTGTGAGCTTTCTTATTTGTTTTTTTGGGTTTGTTTTGTTGTAAGGATAATGAGCCATCCCTGGCAAGACTTTGCTTTGTGGTAAGAGCTTATTATTGTAAGGACTGACAGGAAAAGCAAGCATAAACTCTGGTTTTCCCAGCAAGGGATATCTTTTCCCTGCGGCTTCAGTCTCCGGCTGAGAGGAAAGGTTGAGTGTTTTTTGAAGCCTCCTGCAGAGACCTCATTTGGCTCAAGACACTTGGGAGCAATTACCACGAAATCCCATTTCTCCTAAGTTCCTGCTGTTTCCTCTGCCTCTGTACATTCGTGGAGGCTGCTTGAGCACCTTGTTAGCTGGGGTGGGTGTCCAGTCCTGGGTGTTCCACAGAGCCTTGTTCGCCTAGAGTGTGCTGGTGAGGAGGTGAGACCTTGCCCAAACCCATCCTGACACAGCTGGAGCTCCAGTGTGTGAGGTGTTGCACACTCCCCCTGCAGTGAAAACAGAGAGTTTGCTTCTCTCCATGTGTAGCTGCCCATTCCAAGGGGAGCTGTGTCAGTCTGGGAGGAGTAGGAGGCAGCTCAAATGTGTTCTATTCAGAGGAGCAATCCAAAACTTCTGCCCTGCCCGCTTCTTGTTCAGAAAAGCTCCAGCAAAACGTAAGTAGCACATGAACCTTAGCCCAGCCCCCTGCACGGGTCTGGTTTTCACCTTGCTTATCTAAACTTGGCCTTTTCTGGTTTTACACTGGAAAGATGAACAGGAAACAGTTTGTGTCTGGATAATGTGTTGGCAAGTGACATTTCACTTTGATTTTTCCTTATCATGCAGGATATGCTGCCGATGCCGGGGGATCCCACGCAGGGCACTGGCAATTACAACATTGAAGATTTTGCTGACCTGGGCATGTTTCCACCATTTTCCGAGTAGCTTGCGAAGCAGGAATGGAAGTTCTTCTCCTCCAAGGCCATTTCAGTGTAATTTCGGCGCTGCTTTTTCTGTGTTGCATTTCTGTAGAAGCTACTAAACCAGGAGACGTGTTTCTCACGTTTCAGATAGTGGTGTAGGACTTGCTCTCTCCTCCTTGGGGTGCGTCATTGCCAACAGAGGAGCTCCAGCACTTGTTAGTGTTCATTGACAGCTCCATTGGTTTTTTTTTAATTATTTTATTGTCGTCTACCTCAGAGATAAAAATTTTGCTTGTTTTTAAAAAAAAAAAAAAATCTCTGAGTCTCAAATATTTGAATGTGAATGATACATAATACTTCCTTTGAATGGTAATTTTTCAATAGATAACCAAGTAACAAAGACTAACAGAGAAAAGGTAAGGTCATGTCTCGTTGCAGTGCCTACCGCTCCATTTTGATGCCTTGCTTTAAGCTTATGTTTTTGAAAGCAGACACAATATTCTGTTTTCTTTGGTTCTTGTAGGTTTTAGGTCACTTTAAATGTTGAGATTAAGCAACATAATGTAGGCTTCTCTCACCAGAAGATTCAGCTCTGCCTTTTCTAACTTAAACTTGAATGTGTGTACATTTTGGTACTTTATGTATATCTTGTGCTGTATGAAGTGGTTTCCTGTACTGGTTTCTTTTGCCTTTACAAAGGGTCCATTCTGGAGTGTACTGAAAAGGTTGATGATGTATGTGAAGGATTTGAATATCGTGGGAGTCTCCATCACTTCACATAGGTGTTCTTACTTTTAATTCAGGTGGTTCTCTATTCAGAACAAACACTAACTTACATAAGCTATTAGTCTGGTTTTGCACTGAATTGAGGCCTATAACCTTGTACATTTCGCACTGGCTGCTTTAATTATTATTGTTCTTGCTTTCCCAAAAATAGTTGCCTCTTAAAAAATGACTGTAAACACATCGAGATTGCATTTTCTATATTAGCTGCATTTCCTTTCTGTGAAGTACTTTTTTATACTGTGAAACCTCACAGGGTGGTGGCCTGTTACTAGGAAATCATTCAAGCTCATTTGCTGCAAGCAGTGAGATGGTTTTGTAGTGTGTAGTTTTTTTAGAGTGAGTTGGTAATAGATATTGATTGGACTGTTGTCCGCTGCATACACAGTGATAACTTGAATTTTTGCTTGGATTCCCAAGCAAATGCTTCTGTTAAACCCTGTTAACCCTCTTCTGTTAAATACGGGATTTTCAGCCTACCAAGTTTGTTGAGGGCTCTTGGCTGCTCTGAATGCCATATGCTTTTCCACAGAGGTAAGTTAATCACCTTCCTCTTGGGCGAGTCACCTGCCACATGTCTTCATCAGAGATGTGGTAGGCATGTTTTTGTTCAGTATTTCATACGGATGTTGACTTACAGAGGTTGGATTGTAAGGATTTTATCCTGATCACTTCTTCTGGGATGGGAGCAGAAAGAATCGCTCACAAAGCCCCGAGTTCCTGCACGCAGGTTGTTCGTAACCTTTGGGGTTGGGTGGTGGTGGCCAGCCTCTGCAGAGGAGGAAGGGGCAGCTTCCCTCAGCTTTTGGACATTTGGGGGCCATCACGGACCTTGAAAGAGCAGCCCCAGGGAATGGCCCTGTCCAGAAGATCTCAGTGTGTGCAGCGATTCTTAGACTTCACAGGATTAAGCTCTGCCTTCTCATAGCCCCTCTCGGGGGTGTCTCTGGGGGGGGACATGGAGCACATCACCACAGTCCATCTTTTTGGGATAATATCCTGGAGAGCTGGCACAGATGGGGCTGTGCCCATCTGACACTGCTGTGCCAGACTTCTTCTCCCAAATCAGCATGCAGTATTCAGTAGCCAGGAAGCATCCTTCTTACTATTTCTCTCACTAAATCTGGGACCAATCTCTTACCCTATGTGCAAGTGGGGCTAGGGAGTCTTTTTTTAGGACAGTTTTGTATGTCTCTGGATGCAGTACTGGAGAGGCCTCAGATCTCCTGGTCTGCACTTGCCTCACCAAATCACACTGAGAACAAACAAAAAACCTCCTATCTCTCCTCCCCCAGAGATCAGGAAAATACCATCTTGGGTGAGCAAGCCATGTGCTTATGCACTCTTCCTTTAAATACGTGGATGTTTATTCTCTCGGAGCCATCTCCCTTTCCCCTCACGCTGCTCAAGTGAATGACTGCTGATGGAATCGGATAGGCAAAGCTCTGCTGCCTCAGAGTAAAGTTCACTGGTGTCTCTAAGAGGTGCCTGGGTGATGCTCCAGTGAGTGAGGTGCTCAGGTGTCTGTGCAGGGTTTTGAGAGGGGCTGATCGTGAGGGAGGGAGCAGTAGGTGTGAGCAGTTTGTGTCTCTGCACAGAAGATGCTTGACATGATAAATGTCAGTTCTTCTGAAATTTTTATAGGTTTCTCTGTGAAGTGAGTAATGAATTCAGTGAAAAAGTGCTGTTCCTCTGTTTTATTTTACCCAACAAACTGCTCTAAGTATATTTATGGTTTATTTTTTTTCCTGAATTCAATTTAAAAATAAGGTTTTTAAAGTAATTTTCTTTCTCCTGACATCAGCGATGATAACTTCCTCAGTGTGTCGTGGGTTTTATACTGCTGGAGAAGGCTTCCCGTGTACAGATTTTGGTTGTGCAGTTTGCAGTGCACTGTTAGAAGAATTTTAAGCACATCTCTCTTTTTCTTGTTGTTTTTTTGAAGTCAGTACGCCTGAGGGATCAGAGCATGGACTGCTTCTCACCTTGTGGACTCCTCCTGCCTTTCTGGTTGGGAAAGGCGGTGGCTGCTCTCTTGAGGGCAGTGTGGATAGTGCCAGGTTCGGGTTTTCCCCGTGAGCCATCTCCCGTTTCCGTTGTGCCATCCCCAGCCAGCGCTTCATCCTCGGCATTTCCACCCTTCCCTTGCTCCTCTCCCATTCCTGGCCATCCCATCTCTCCCAGCCCTGGGTGGGAGGTGTTGGGCTGCCATTCCCGAGCCAGCGAGGAGGGAGCAATTAACGAGTCTGGCAACTTAGTGCTTCTGACGCTGCAGGTGAGGCTTTGCTCGTGCCGCTGCCCTCGCCTGCTCCTCCCAAACAGCCGCTCCAGGTCTTGTGCTGACAGAGCTGTGTAGCCTTGGCCGTGCTGTATCTTGTGTTTGGTTACTGAAGCGACTTAACCTGTGCTATAGCTGCAGTTCTAAGGTGCATTGGGAATGCTGATGTTTTTATTACGTGCTGTCAGTGTAGCTTCGTTGGCACTTTGGCTTCCAGTTTCCAGAATTTCATAGGTGGTAGATTTCTCATTTCTTTTGTGGGTTTTTTGGGTTTTGGGTTTTTTTTTGTTTTGGTTTTGGTTTGTTTGTTTTTTTTTTTTTTTGTTCCTAAGCTGGAAATAAAGCTGTGATTTTTGATCGAACTGTTGCAAACACGGTGTTTCTTGAAACTGAGTCTTTTGGGTTTTAAACTAATGGAGCAAGAAACTGCAAATAGTGATGGTCTGGGTGAGTTGTTTCAAGGAGCAGACGTGTAGACTGAGACAATTTTAGATACTAAAATATTTATATTCATTTATTCAGACAAACAATCCAAGACTCCACCGCATTACTTGTACAAGTGCTACTGGCAGTACCTACAGTGATGCTTTAACCAGATAGTTCCATTTGTAGCTTTGTTGCCTTTTCTTTTCTTTTGAAGTACAGTATGAAACTGTAAATACTTCTTGCAGAACTGCCTTTTTAACTCTTAATTACTTTTGGCACAGTGTTAAATAGTGTTGGATTTACCCAATTGCTATGACATATATTTTTATACATAGGTGTACTCTTTTTTCGAGAATAATACAGCCATTTTGTCATTAATGCCTTATTGGTGTCATACTGCTGTTGCTCTTTGTTTGCAAGGTATCGAGTGGACTAATTTCTAGTTCAGATATTTTCACTTTTCCTGGCAGTGCTCAAGTTTGGCTTCAGGTGATTTTTTTGCCAGAGCCCCATTTTTCACAGTTGTTAACTGTGAGAAGAAGAGGATGTGGGCTTGGGCTAGTTGCTGTTAATGGAGCAAAGAAAAGGTGATGGCATCTAATTGTCCTTAAAAGGTCAGTCTTTTCCTACTGTAAACCAGAGTGCATTTCATGAAACTGATGACTGTGGGCACTGATTACTTTGTGTAGATTAATGGTCTTTAAGAAAAAAAAAAGGGAGAGAAAAAA